>JABMCL010000546.1:0-127927 GCA_018857735.1 Alviniconcha marisindica
AATGAAGTCTATTTTACGAGGGTAATGGAGTAGACTCGAAGCCTGTTTACATCCAGCCCTCGCCCATGAGGGAACACAACTGACGTTACAAGTAAATCTGCATTATAGTAGAGTATACTGAGTACATGAAAAATTTCCAGTTAATCTGTAATGAAAAAAGGAAAAAAAATAAGAAGAAAACAAAACAAACTATGCATGGATACAAACAAAATCAGAACTGGCAGAGCAGTTAATATCAATCCTGAAGGGGCAGGGGGTGGGGGGGGGGGGGGGGGGGGGGGGGGGAAAAAAATTTACTTTTCCCCCAATTTTTACCACCACCACACACACACACACACACAACACACACACACACACACACACACAATATACACACTAAATTATAACCAGTTTACATCGGATGCGTTCCTTAACAAACACTTGAGCCTTATGAGTATCATAAGTTTTGAAGTAAACACAAGGGAAGATAGCATTTGTGTTGATAGGCGTGTGTTATTGTTTGTTTGTTTGTTGTTGTTGCTGTTTTTTTGTTTGTTTGTTTGTTTGTTTTTTGTTGTTTTAAACCATGGCATGCCAAATTTTTTCTTTGCCCAAATTAATTCCAAACAGGCCATGGGACTCTTGAACAAATCCTTCCTAGGCATTGGCACAGTCAACTTTCTTGCCCAAATTAATTGAACTTTGATTAAATGCAAGGTTTTGCTGAAAGACCTGATAGGCAGCAATGGGGTTTTTACACTTGTTAAGACTTAAGTTTATCAACAGAATATCAATGGGCAATTTTATAGTCCTTATTCGCAAGGCTAAAGTGCTTTAGAGGGGAACTTTTGATCGCTCGCCTGTGTGGGAATTTCAATGCTTATTCCCAGGTGTTGAAGCATAGTTTTTCCAGTATTACCATTTTTTTAGCGCGAGCTTTTAAAAAAAGAAGAAGAAAAGAAAAAACTAAACGAAAAAACTTCCCGGCATATACTTCTTCTTTTTTTAATTTTAGGTATACTTTTGCTCACTGGTAAACCTTTTTAGCTGTAGTTTTACACAAGGCACAAACACCGGGTCCCCAGCTGAGATTTTTTTTTCAATAGCATCACCTAACACCGAGTCCACTCAAAAAACTCAGAGACACACGAACAAAGAACAAGTGTTCCGCAGAACTATTACACACAATTATTAAGAACCAATAAGCCACCCTACCCAAAATATACTTCAGTTACTCACCCTGATCACCGGTGGTTATCACGACTGCTGGGGTGCGAGGGGAAAATAAAAATAAAAAATTCACGTATTTGGCGGTCAATCAGCAGGCGCTGCGTGGGAAATTTTCCATCTACTTGACCTTACCAAGGTGAAGGCGTTGCTTCGCCCGACCAATCAGCGCGCGCGCTCTTCAGTCTCTCTCTCTCTCCCCCTCTCTGGCACGAAACAAGATATTATCTCACTATCTCACAAAATCCCATTTACTGTTTATTCTGTTAAATTCCTTTTCTCTCTCTTTCTCTCTGTGTATGCGCGCGCAGTTAGGACCGCTCACCTTATCGCTAGTGCTTCTTGCCATAAGATACCCTATAGTTAACGTCTCGGTTGCATAATGTGACTCGGTGTGGCTTTAAAATCGGCCTGGGCAGCACTGGTGCTTATTACACCTGTGCGGCACAAGCCAGTTAGTAATTAGATTCAAGTTTTAACGACCTGTCAACCGCATATGACGAGCTGAGCTCGTAGGGATGGCTGTACACACACTGGAAAATACCAACCGTTGCAGCGTGTTGTTTACCGGATATTTAAGGGCAATACATAACCGCGGATGTCATAAAAATGCATACACATGGTGAAACGAAATGCATTACATCACATCACATCACACACAGCACACACACACACACACCCGCTCTCTCTCTCTCTCTCTCTCTCTCTCTCTCTCTCTCTCTCCCCTCTCTCTCTCTCACACACACACACACCTCTCTCTCCCCTCTTCTCCTCTCTCCTCTCTCTCTCTCCTCTCTCTCTCTCGCACACACCACACATAAACACACACCTCTCTCTCTCCTCACACACACACACTCTCTCTCTCCCCCCCCCCCCCCCCCCCACACACACACCCACACACGTGACAATCAGCTACTATTCTCTCTCCCCCTCTCTCCCTCTCTCCCCTCTCTCTCTCCCCCTCTCTCTCTCTCTTTTTTTATATATATATATATATATATATATATATATATATATATATGTATATATATAATGACACGAGCAGCAAATCCAACGGGTTGTGAACGGGGCCACCCCTGGTAACGACAAGACAATCAAATCATTAGCCTAATAAGGCTAATACGGGGCCACTCCTAACCTTTCCTTCGGCTGAGCAAACAACAAAAATAGTATAACTAACGGGCTACAAAACGAGAGATGGAAACTCAAGAGAGAGACTTTCAGAACTCAGTCCGCGCTGTGAAAGTCGAAGTGGACGTAGTCCGTATGATTTATGTGGAGTAAAGCAATATTTGAAGAAGGAGGAGAGGAAGTAAACCAGCGCTTTGAGTTTGCGGATGTCACGAATAGCCGTGAATTCCGAGAGGAACAGACCATTGTTTGTCTGACGGTATTTTGATTTTTTTTTTAATAATTAAAAACATTTACGTAGTACAATATTTTGAGGATAACAAGGTAAAGTGAAAATTGGGGGGGGGGGGGGGGGGGGTTTATATTTATTAAAAAAATGAGTGACACAGAATGTATTATTAAATATCATAGTTATAAAAACACAGCTTGTAACTTTAGTTTATTCCCAGAATTTCACATCGCCTTGACTATAACCGTACTGGCTGACTGGGCCTAAAGCGTCAAGTTACTTAGTTACTCCCGTAATTTTATAACTAATGGACTTTTACAGTTTTAGGGAGTAGTGATTGTACCTCAAAGGCGGGTGGATGTATAGGAGCCGTCTCGGTGGGCCTATTCTCACTTAGCCTATTCCCATCTGGCTCTTGAAGTTGAAGCTAACCCTGCGTAATCTCAAACTGCCTAATTTCGCCTTGCTTAATCTCACACTGCGTATTCACTGTCAGTGAATGAGCCAAGACACGACTAGTACACCGTAAAACACAATGCACTTGACCTGATAGTGCTGATAGCAAAACACTACATTTTCAATACAGATCAATGTTTAAATGCAAGACCAAACTTTACTTGCTTTTGAGAAAGAAATTATGCAAAGAACAGCTATAGAAAAACAGGTCTGGTCAATGAAGGTTTCTCATCGCATACTTCCCATATAATCATTCACAACAGTGAGTAACAGTAGAGTACCGAGAGTAGCCTACATACTGTACAATCTGTGTGTGCGTGGGAAAGAGAGAGGCAAAGAGAGAGAGGGGGGGAGGGGAGGAGAAAAGGGAGGGAAGGAAAAGAGAGGAGAGAGGGGGGGGGGGGGGGATTTTAAATGTGTGTTTTGTGTGTGCGTGGGAAAGAGAGAGAGAGGGGGGGGGGGAGAAAGAGAGACAGGAAAAAGAGAGAGAGAGGAGGGGAGTTTAACATCAGTATGTGCACGTGTATAGGCCTGCCGACCCTACTTTAATAGACCACTGACAACGTGGCTTTGACGTGCAGTGTCTGTGTGCATATATTTTGTCAGCAAAAACTGTTTCTAATAACTAATTGGAGTAAAAAATAATTTTAAAAACTTAAAATAAAATGAAAATAATAATGTATCAAACACTACGTGACGAGCCAACCTCCTTCCCTTCTTCACTGATTGGTGAAGAGTATACCAACATGGCTACACCTTGAGAAACAAGGGAGGGAGAGAAAAAAGCTTTATAATTGACGGAACAGCCAAATGAAGCACTCATGGGTGTAATGTTGTATTATATATTTCAACAGTGTCTACGTTTTCAGGAAAACACCCCTCTTCGCTTCGGCGGCACCCCTTCTGAGAATCCTGACAGAATTCTGAAAATCCTCCAACTACCACGTGGAGCTAGTACTAGTAGTAGACCTTCAATTCAGAATACTTCATACTGCTTTGCCTACAACTGTACCAGCAAAAATTACACAGGATCTACACTAGTCAAGCATATATATACAGGATCTACACTAGTCAATCTAATATCGGTGCCCCAATATATATACGGCTACCTTCTCAGATTCTCCGAAGCTCCACTTTCACTAACGTGACGTGTTCTTTAAACAAAACCTCAGTCATGTGTGTCCCGAACCGATATTGATAAAATGATCAACACTGAAAGACGGCTTTTGGCTTCTGATTTTTAGACTTGTGTTTCTGAACGAAACACTGCAGTCGCCAGATCTGTTATGACATTTACAGTTCTGTAGATGGACGGTAATCACGATTCAAGAATCTTATGAGACCTATCACCGAATCTTCTTCTTTTCATACAAGACTATGTAGTAAGTAGCCTGACCTCCATTCGAGGGCAATTGGCTCTGGTGGTGGCGACCTTTGCTGTGGCTTGGGTGCCACTTTAACAAAATACAAATGGTTAAAAGAATGAAACCCAGATACACTTTTTAGCGCATGAGTCTAGTCAGGTGCACGTGGGTCTTACACACTCCAGCTCCAAGCCTCTCTTTCCGGCACCTTTCGTAATGATGACCTGCGCTATGAGCTGGAGTTGTGTAGTCCAACAGTAACACGATAGTAACAGTAACACTGGGCTAGACCACAGTGCGGGACCAAAGAACGTCTCTTAAAATAGACGGGCTTGGGGCTAGACAGACCACGCTCACGACCCATGGGGTCCCCCTTTGCTATTTATTCACCGGCGCCGGTCCGTTGCCTAGAAAGAGGCCACGAGGAGTTCACAGCACACTGCACAAGTAAAGGACAACTTCACACTCACCTCGTGGCGGGGTTACACCGTCGATGTGCGCTCGTCTCTGCTGAGGCTACGGCAGGGTGCAAACTCAATCCAGTCGTGCGAACGCCGATCGTCTTTGGAGGCGAAGAATCGATAATCACCAGGGACGTCGGAGTGGAAAATCTGACTTGCAGTGATTCGGAAAAGTCGATGATGGGGAAGTTTATGCTTTGTAAGCCAAGGCAAAGACGTCGGAGCTGAGGGAGACAGTCTAAACAGGGGAGAGAAAAGAGAGAGAGAGAATGCTGAGGACCACGCGCTCTCGCAGTCTGCGCGAAGAATGAAGGAAGCGGACCCTGCTTGCAACAAAGGCAGGTTGGCTAGCTGACGGCCCGGGAGCAGGAGAGAGGTTGCGCGGGCGAGGAGTGGAATGAATCAGCCAGCTAGCTACACATGGGCCCAGCGACCACACACGCTCGCCGGCACGAGTTGTGTGTGTGTGTGTATACGAACTGAGACGCGCGTGCCATCTCGATTGCCCGGCTGGAGTGTCTGCGCGCGCGTGTGTGTGTGTGTGTGTGTGTGTGTGTGTGTGTGTGCGGCGTGTAGAGGTTTCAACGCGATTTTCTGTTCTTACTCTGTTTTTTTTCTTTTCTGTTCTTGTTTTGTTGGTTGGTCTGGTTCCTTTTTGTTTTCGTTTGTTGTGGGTGGTCGATTTTTCTGTGCTTGATCTTGTTTTGTGTGATGTTGTAGTGTTTGTTTTAGTAGTGGGGTGCGTTTCTTTGTTCGTGTGTTTGCTTTAGCGCAACACAGTTTTCTGTTTAGCCTCTTCTTCTTCTTCTTCTTCTTGTTTGGTTGTTGGTTGGTTGGTTGTTTTTGATTGTTGGTTGATGTGGTTCATTTTTGTTTTCCTTGTTGTGGGTGGTCGATTTTTCTGTGTTTGAACTTGTTTTGTGTGATGTTTAGTGTTTGTTTTAGTCGGGTACGTTTCTTTGTTCGTGTGTTTGCTTTAGCGCAACACAGTTTTCTGTTTAATCTTTTCTTCTTCTTCTTCTTTGTGGGTGGAGGGGAGGGGGGGTGGTGGTGCTGGTCTTGTTTAGTCTTTTCTTCTTTTTCTTCTTCTTCTTCTTTGGTTGTTGGTTGGTCTGGTTCATTTTTGTTTTCGTTTTTGTGGGTGGTCGATTTGTCTGTGTTTGGTTTGGTTTGTGCAATGTTTAGTGTTTGTTGTAGTGGTGTGCGTTTCTTTGATCGTGTGTTTGCTTTAGCGCAACACAGTTCAGTTTCTGTTTAGTCTTTTCTTCTTCTTCTTTGTGGGGGGGGGGGGGGGGTTGCGGTTTGTTTTTGTTTTCGTTGTTGTGGCTGGTCGATTTTTCTTTGTTTGGTCTTGTTTTGTGTGATGTTAAATGTTTGTTTTAGTGGTGTGCGTTTCTTCGGTTCGTGTGTTTGCGGCGTCACTGAGTGATGTATAGTACTGGAGACATGACGAGGGCCCATATGCATGAAGTGGAAGTAAAGTTAAAGGCGGATAACCTCGGTCTAATCCCGATTAGCTAAAAAGTCCCATGGTGAGTCCGGTTCTAGTTTCAGGTAGAGGTGAAATGATTGAGTTACGCCGGCCGGATAGTCCTATCTGCGCTGCATACATGCCGACTTTTTTTACTGGTGTCACTGTTGTCACCGTTTAGAAGATAAACACGATTAAGGGGGCTATTTGCTCTTCAGTCACACATATATTATAGGCCGAGATAGTTTTATCTCTATGCCAACCCACACGCCCGCTCCCCAGTCTTTGATTTGAACTGGAAAAAAAAGAGATAATATGCAGGCTGGAGAGACGCTCGATCACGTGAACCAGTTTGGCCAAGCGGTAATATAAGGCGTTAGGCTGGTAAGCAGAACCCCCGAACAGTCCGAACCTCGATCGGTTCGATTTAGATTAAGCGCTCCTTTCTCTTCAAAATTTGTGGTTTACAGAAACTGTCCGGTAGTGACTTTACCCCCCCCCCCCCCCCCCCCCTTCACCCCCTCCCCCGTACCCCTCCTCCCGTCTCCTTTCCATGTCCTCACCCACATATTATTGAAACATTGAAATGCCGTTCTCATCGTCGCTGCCGATCTTAATGTAGGAGGTATTCTGGTGGTGACAGAGCTCAGGAGCCGTGTGAAAGTCTAGGTGCCCGTCCTGGGCTCCCGTCCCTCATAAACCTACGGTTTCTGTGGACGTAAAGCAGCACTTCAACAACAACAACAACTGCCGCGGCGGGTGGTGACAGTGAAGCGTTTGGTACACTAGTCTCCATCTTCCCCAACCTCCCGGGATCGGATCTTTTTCCCCGTCAGTACCTCTTCGGAGGGAACTCGGCGTTAAACTAGTTAACAAAACAAAACCAAGCTGGCCGATCATTTCACTTCACTGACCCACTGACATACCACTGAAAAACAACAACAACCGCCACAACAAAAGTACGTAATTTATCTGAAAACAGTGTTCATGCTCAGTGATTTCAAAACAAGAGTTCGGCGAATACCATCGGCACTTGGCACTACAGCAAAAATCAGTTAAATATCAATGAAAAACAATGTGGGGGTGGGTGGGTGGGTGGGGGGTGCGAGAGGGAGAGAGAGAATGAAAGTTCAGTAATGTCCACATCTTCAGCTCCATGGCAGTACTCAGTGCACAGCCTATATGCATGCCTTTCCCATTGATTCAGTTTCGAAGCCTCTCTCAGTCTGTCTCTGTCTCTCTCTGTCTCTCTCTGTCTCTCTCTCTCTTCTCTCTCTCTCTCTCTCTCTCTCTCTCTCTCTCTCTCTCTCTCTCTCTCTCTCTCTCTCTCTCTCTCGGCATGTAGTTTAGCAGGGACTAGATTGTAAGAATAGGCAACTTCCTAAAATCTTAATCCTTGTGTAATAAAGTTCTGAGCCGGTTATGAGCTCTCTCTCTCTCTCTCTCTCTCTCTCTCTCTCTCTCTCTCTCTCTCTCTCTCTCTCTCTCTCTCTCTCTCTCTCTCTCAGTATGTGCGTGAGTGTGTGTCAATGTGCGTGTGTGTGTGTGTGTGTGTGTGTGTGTGTGCGCGCGCGCGAGTGTCACAATGAACCAGTGTTACCGTCCACAACTTCAGCTCCATAACAATACTTAGCACAGAGCCTATATAATTATGTGAGTGACCACGTTCTTGACGGCGTAGCAAACGGAAATTATACGAGAAGGGTGTGGAGATAAAGCCGCTCTTGGTGCAGCCTCATCGATTTGTCGGAAGGCTCGCCTTGGAGAATTCGCTGTGCTTCGGTTCTTAATGGTATCTGTCCGTGGCCATGTCTTCGGCGATTTCGTTGCCGCTGAATCACATCGTTTCTTTTATTTATATTCTTGGCACTGACTGGGTCCCACAGCCTCCGCCGACGCCCCAACAGGGCAATAAAAACTTGATCAGTCTCATGCTTAACGGTGGTAGGCATTGACCTAGGTCCATAGTGGTAGGGACCCGGCTTGGTCTAGCAGTAAGGTGTGTGAGTGTGTGTGTGTGTGTGTGTGTGTGTGTGCGTGCGTGCGTGCGTGCGTGCGTGCGTGCGTGTGTGTGTGTGTGTGTGTGTGTGTGTGTGTGTGTTGCTGGTGTGTGGTGTGTGTGTGTGTGTGTGTGTGTGTGTGTGTGTGTGTGTGTGTGTGGTGTGTGTGTGTGTGTGCATGACTGGTGTGTGAGTGTGTGTGTGTGTATGTGTGTGTGTGTGTGTGTGTGTGTGTGTGTGTGTGTGTGTGTGTGTGTGTGTGTGTGTGTGTGGTGTGTGTGTGTGTGTGAGCATGCAGAGGGACCTCTGTTCTATTTCATTCCGGCTCTCCTCTCTCCGTTCAGAAGTTGTGTTCCGTGTGGACACTGTCTCATTGTGACTTTTACCCCTCACAATTAATCAGACATGAAAATGGCTCTGATCGTCGCCCATCTTAATGCCGGACGGAGTCATTCTGACCCGGCATACGGTGACAGTGTGGCGTTAGGTCAAACTCAAGCACTGGTTTACGGGGAAGGTGCCGGAAAGCGATGCTCGGAGTGTGGCGTTAGGTTAGACTCCCTCTTCCCCAACCTCAGTGCTGGGGTCTTGGTCCCGCCGCGGCCAGTGCGCCTCAGTCTACGGAGACAACCAGTTTTACCACAGATGGTTAACCAACCACCTAATCAGTGGTACCTGTGTCTTCTCCCATTTTCCACAGGTCACGCCAGACTCAGTCTCCGCGGTACTAGACAATGACCGAGGGTGACAAGGCATAACCTAACCTTTCATGCGTTCAGATCTCGATGGCGACTGGGTCATGGCCGCATAACATAACCTTTCGTGTGTTTGGATCTCGATGGCGACATATAGTTCGGGCCGGAGCTTGCATCTCATTATAAGCCAGTTAAGAAACGAAGTCATAGTTTGTCGCTGAACTGTCCGAACTATGTTCGGCGAACTAAAAGTTAGCCTGAGCTCAGTTAAGAAACGAATTATAGTTCGTCGAACTGTCCGAAGTATGTTCGGCGAACTAACAGTTCGCCCAGTTAAGAACGGGCTTTAGGGGTAAACCCCTGGATTGTGAGTCGAGTTCAACCGGCGCCTATGCTTTCAGCAGCTGGCCGTAGCCTGTGTTGGCAGTCATTCTTCACTGTGTGGGGGTCAGAGTGAGTCGTCCCTTTTCCCCAGATGTCCTGAGGTGACCCTGTGCGGTTGACACGACATCAAAATCCAACTACTAATGAATGAATAAATTGTTTTTATATAGCGCATAAAAAAAAACTTCCACACAAAACCTTGCGTGTTCACAGCGCCAACTAACTAACTAACTAACTAACTAACTCATTTCCCAATGCAGCTCGTAAGCTTGGTGTCGTTTTTGACAGCCAGCTTGCACTGAAGGAACAGGTAAACTGAAACTCTGGCAGCTTGCTGACCTGGAGATGTGGCGGATCGGTTCAATCCGACAGTATCTTTCTTTTGAAGCCGCCAGAAACTCTCATTGTCTCTCTTGTTCTCTGTAGGCTCGATTATTGACTGTAATGCTCTCCTTGCTGGCTCCCTTCAGGTTCTTCATAAATTTCAGTGATCAACTGCTCAGCTTGCCTCATCTGCAAGCTCCTAAATGAGCCCACATCACTCCTTTACTCTACAATATCCACTGGCTACCAATCAGCTGCCGGATTCAACACAAAATAGCGGCTCTCAACGGCTTCTACATTGTCTCTGGTACAGCTCCTACATACCTCTCCGAGTTGCTTCATCCCTACTCTCCTTCCTGTTCTCTTCGCTCAGCCTTGAATACTCGGATATTCCGTGTTCCGACGATGATGGGCAGGAGGGCCCTTAGGAGAAATCCTTTAAATACATCGGACCTGTGATCTGGAACTCTCTTCCTCTCTCTGTCCAGCATTCTTCTTCACTCTGTTCTTTTAAGTCAAAGCTAAAAACCAACCTTGTTCTCTCCTACACTGATTTGTCGTCGCCGGTTTTCTTTATTCTCATTCTGCCATCACCAGTAATGCATGTATTTGGTGTGTGTGTGTGTGTGTGTGTGTGTGTGTGTGTGTGTGTGTGTGTGTGTGTGTGTGTGTGTGTGTGTGTGTGTGTGTGTGTGTGTGTGTGTGTGTGTGTGTGTGTGTGCGTGCGATAAAATGAGCGTATCCGTAGGCTTTTTTAAGCGCTCCAGGCTCTTACGAGATGGGGCGCAAAAAATAATCTGTTATTATTGTTATTTAGTCTCTGTGAGGTCATGCGAGTCGTCCTTGCGGTTGAAGCACCCGAGTTTTTGAAAGACTCTGATTCCAGACCGCTGTTGGAAATGCCGCTTCGTCAAACCCGGTGCCATGCCAGTGCTGTAACAATGCCGCTTTGTCAAACCCGCTGCCAGCACTGTAACTACACCACTTTAGTGGATATTCAAAAACGCGCTATGAAAAGCTAGTCACTCATGTATTGAGAATCACATGCGAGCGAGCGCAGTGAGTCTGCTCGAGAGCGGAGAATAGCGCCATATAAATAAAAAAGCAATCATCATCATCTTCAGCGTGGAGCAAAAACTGTTCCAGACATGATGGCAATGCAATGGTCTGTGTTTGCGTGCCCTGTGCGGACGGGCTGGCGCGCGCACGAGCGTGTGTCGTGTGTGTGTGTGTGTGTGTGTGTGTGTGTGTGTGTGTGTGTGTGTGTGTGTGTGTGTGTGTGTGTGTGTGTGTGTGAGTATGTGTGTGTGTGTGTGTGTGTGTGTGTGTGTGTGTGTGTGTGTGTGTGTGTGTGTGTGTGTGTGTGTGTGTGTGATGAGAGAGAGAGACTTGTGGTGTGTGTGTGTGTGTGTGTGGTGTGTGTGTTGTGTGTGTGTGTGTGTGTGTGTGTTGTGTGTGTGTGTGTGAGTGGTGTGTGGGGTGAGTGGTGTGGGAGTGTGTGTGGTGGGCGCGCGCGCGTGTGTGTTGTGTGTGTGTGTGTGTGTGTGGTGTGTGTGTGTGCGTGTGTGTGTGTGTGTGTGTGTGTGTGTGTGTGTGTGTGTGTGTGTGTGTGTGTGTGTGTGTGTGTGTGTGTGTGTGTGTGTGTGTGTGTGTGTGTGTGTGCGTTAGTTTAGTCTGTGTCATCTGCGCAAGGCCAGTGGGAGAACTGAAGCGACGAAGACAAACACAGACACTGAGACAGTAGTTAATCCGAATCTCACAGCCATCTCATGACGGCGGGACGGACTCGACAAACACGGTCACACGGGCGGTCAGTCAAAACACAGTCCAGTCAAGCCAGTATTCAGCCACACCGGCCGCACGAGCCTCAAACCAAAACAGTGACCGACTTAACCTAAGTCGCCGGCAGAGACACTTACGAGACAGAGACAGAGACACTGACAGAGACTGCGACAGACATAGACATTAAGACTGGCAACGACAGGCTGACAAAACACAGAGACTGAAAGTGAAAGAGGAACCAACAAGGACAGACACAGACATTAAGACTGGCAACGACAGGCTGACAAAACACAGAGACTGAAAGTGGATGAGGAACCAGCAAGGCCAGTCACCGAGTTTCCGGTGTGACCGTCAGTTACAGCCAGATGGACAGACCAGACTGAAAGTGAATGAGGAACCAGCAAGGCCAGTCACTGACTGAATTTCCGATGTGACCGTCAGTTACAGCCAGATGGACAGACCAGACTGAAAGTGAATGAGGAACCAGCAAGGCCAGTCACTGACTGAATTTCCGATGTGACCGTCAGTTACAGCCAGATGGACAGACCAGACTGAAAGTGAATGAGGAACCAGCAAGGCCAGTCACTGACTGAATTTCCGATGTGACCGTCAGTTACAGCCAGATGGACAGACCAGACTGAACGTGAAAGAAGAACCAGCAAGGCCAGTCACTGACTGACTGAGCTTCCGGTATGACCGTCAGTTACAGCCAAATGGACAGACCAGACTGCAAGTGAAAGAGGAACCAGCAAGGCCAGTCACCGAGCTTCCGGTATGACCGTCAGTTACAGCCAAATGGACAGACCAGACTGCAAGTGAAAGAGGAACCAGCAAGGCCAGTCACCGAGTTTCCGATAAGTGACCGTCAGTTACAGCCAGATGGACAGACCAGAGACACCGCTACAGCAAGTGTAGTGTCTCTGGACAGACCGGACACACGGCGGCAAGCAGCTTGGTAAACAAGATGTACTCTGTTCCATGCGCCACTGGTTCGGCGCCGGTTTGTGGCGCCACTGATCTAGTGTCTACCTGCACCACTGAGCTAGAAAAACCTGCATGCATATACCGCGTGAGCCCGCTCTCGACTGACGCTCTCTTTTCTGTCAATAAGCTCTACTGTGGCCTGACCACTGAGCTAGACACTCTTTCTGGCTCGGTGGGCGCGACTGACCGCACACCTCTACCTGTCTACAGCCTTTTTCCGCTGCATCGACCTGGCGCTGACCGCGGCCTAACCCGCGCTTGAATGGACTGCTATTTTTGCCATCAAGGAGTGTGTGTGTGTGTGTGTGTGTGTGTGTGTGTGTGTGTGTGTGTTGTGTGTGTGTGTGTGTGTGTTGTGTTGTGTGTGTGTGTGTTGTGTGTGTGTGTGTGTGTGTGTGTGTGTGTGTGTGTGTGTGTGTGTGTGTGTGCGGCGCGTGCGCGCGCGTATGTGTGTGTGTGTGACTCTGTGTGTCAGTGTGACTCTGTGTGTCAGTGTGATCGTGTGTGTGTGTGTGTGTGTGTGTGTGTGTGTGTGTGTGTGTGTGTGTGTGTGTGTGTGTGTGTGTGCGTGTGTGTGTGAGACAGAGACAGAGAGAGTTGAATCGCACACACCTACACTACACTTGCTGCACTTTGACAACGGCAGGAACTTGCCAGGCCACCAAACTGACGCGGACGTCAGTCGGTCGGTGCCGCCCGGCCGGACTAACCAACCAAGCGAGTAAATCACTCAGCCTACCAACAGGCCCGACCACGTCCATGCCCATGTCAATGCAACAGTCGTCGTTCTGGTGGTGACAGTGACAGTCAGTGTAGAGGTCATCGTCTACCTCTTCAGTCAGTCCCCAACCTCGGCTGGAACCTCGGTTCCTGCCAGAATACCTCTTCACGGGCCGGGCACAACTCGCCGTTAAACAAGATTAATCAACCAGCCGTGCCTGACGGCGCCGGGATACGAGCTGCCTGCCTGGCCACTGTAAGTAATGTCCGCTGCTGTCAACGCTTTATCATAGTTCAGGAGCTGTGAGTGAGAGTCGAGGTGGCCGTCCTGGGCTGTCCGTCCTAACGAGCCTTCTGGTTTCCGTGGACGTAAAGCTATATTGAACCGTGCTTCGGCATTGGTCTCAGCTTGTCCCTAATATGTCAACCGACATCCGAGGACATTAAGCAACACTACCTACCTACCTACCTACCAACGCTTTACTGACACTCACACAGGCACCAAAGGGCAATCCGGCGGGGAGATTCGATTAAAAAAACAAAACAATTGTACGGTGTAGTAGCCTGAACTGGCCCCGGCTCATTTAACCTGGTATACAGGCTTCGTTCGCACACTGAGCTGTGACCCGGTTACACAGCGTTGGGCTGAACGTTCAGCTGTAAACATTCAGTGTATGAAGCCGGCCTACTGTCTGTCTCTCTCTCTCTCTCTCTCTCTCTCTCTCTCTCTCTCTCTCTCTCTCTCTCTCTCTCTCTCTCTCTCTCTCTCTCTCTCTCTCTCTCTCTCTCTCTCTCTCCACCCTTCCATTCCTCCAACAACGAAAACTCCCGGTCACCGTACTCGAAGTCATTTTAATGAAGTGACCAATCATGATGAAATGTACCCCCCGTAACAGTATAATTTCTTAGGACTCCGCCAACACTACCGGACTCCCTATGGCACCCCATCACCCACCCACCTTGGAGGAACGTATCGACTCGAAGATTAAGAGCGATGCGGCTCGGAGTGTGACACACCACTTCAGTGACACCCACAGTGAAGCGGAGTACGTTCAAAAACACGATTCCATACAAAAACTGAGGCAGTGAGCCGGTTTGGCCTAGCGGCAAGGCGTTAGGCTGGTAAGCAAAGGGGCCTCGGTTCGATACCGCTTCGGCTCTCCTTTCTCTTTAAAAGTTGTGGTCTCAGTATGGACACTGTCTTGCGACTGACTTTGTCGGCCTCACAATAAATAATGAAACATTAAAATGGCTGCCCATCTTAATGCAGGAGTCATTCTGGTGGTGACAGTGTAGCCGACAGGTATATAGATATATAATCTTCCCCCCCCCCCCCCCCCCCCCCCCCCCCCACCTCCATACCCCCGTTCTCCCCATCCCTAATAAGCCAATGTGGTTTCTGCGGACGTTAAGCACCATGTTTACTAGAAACTGAGGCTACCTGCTGTTTATTATCATCGGCGGGAGCTGCCACAAGTATCATTTTTGTCGCGACAAACACGTGTTTTGTCGCGACGAAATGTACCTGTCGGGACAAAAGTTTTGTCTCGACAAGCATACAAGTTTTGTCGCGACCAAAAAATGTACCTGTCGGGACAAAAAAAAATTGTCTCGACAAACATACAAGTTTTGTCGCAACAAAAATTATACTTGTGGCAGCTGCCGCCAGTGATATTTCAGTGCCGCTGTGGTTAGTTACACTTACAGACAATTTGAGAACCTCCGACACTGAGTACAGTCAGTATTTACTTGTCCATGCATGAAGCACAGCTGTCGAGTCCTTGCTGCTGGCGGTTGAGGGGCGGCGTGAACACCGCGGGCAGGTCATCTTCAGATCTCATTTGAGAACTCTAGTACCAGACCACTTCATGGGTCGCTGAGCACAGCCGCCAGGTCACACTACGTGAACTGTGCTGACGAGGTCACTGACCCGTTAGTCATCGTCGGCAAACAGGGCCAGTTGCGGGTAAGTTTTTTTCCCGCTGGCAGCGGCCACCGTACAGGTTACATGATCAGTTGGCCTTACTTCCGACTAGTCAATCAGCGACCTGCTAAGTGCTATGCAGGTTACAGGGCCGGTTGGCTCTACTTCCTACTGGTCAATCAGCGATCATGCAGGTTACGGGGCCCCCTTGCAGAGCATAATTTTATTACAGTGTTCTCGGGGGGGGGGGGGGGGGGACTGGCCTAGGGTCTAATCAAGGACTGCACAGAACACCATGCCAATACTGACACGAGCAGCACCGCTCGGCAAATCAACTTTTTTTTCAAACTGATTAGCAGAAAGAGAAGGGTCAGATTGTACATTTCAGTGACTGACTGACTGACCCTATCCGCCAGCAATATGTGACCGTACTGACTGACTGTCGACAAGTGACTGCACAACGACCCTTCTGTGCATGAGTGGACTGGTCAGCGTCACTCACCACTGGCTCTATGTGTGCCATGTGTGTGTGTGTTGTGTGTGTGTGTGTGTGTGTGTGTGTGTGTGTGTGTGTGTGTGTGTGTGTGTGCAGTGAGAGAGGTGTTGTGTGTGTGTGTGTGTGTGTGTGTGTGTGTGTGTGTGTGTGTGTGTGTCGTGTGTGTGTGTGTGTGTGTGCCATGTCTTGTGTGTGTGTTGTGTGTGTGTGTGTGTTGTGTGTGTAGTGTGTGTGTGTGTTGTGTGTGTTGTGTGTGTGTGTGTGTGTGTGTGTGTGTGTGTTGTGTGTGTGTGTGTGCCATGTGAGTGTGTGTGTGTGTGTGTGTGTGTGTGTGTGTGTGTGTGTGTGTGTGGTGTGAGTGTGTGTGTGATGTGTGTGTGTGTGTGTGTGTGCCATGTGTGTGTGTGTGTGGTGTGTGTGTGTGTTGTGTGTGTGTGTGTGTGTGTGTGTGTGTGTGTGTGTGTGTGTTGTGTGTGTGTTGTGTTATGTGTAGTTGTGTAGTGTGTGTGTGTGTGATGTGAGTGTGTGTGTGTGTGTGTGTGTGTGTGTGTGTGTGTGTGTGTGTGTGTGTGTGTGCCATGTGAGTGTGTATGTGTGTTTGCCATGTGAGTGTGTGTCAGTGTGTCGTGTGTGTGTGTGTGTGTGTGTGTGTGTGTGTGTGTGTGTGTGTGTGTGTGTGTGTGTGTGTGTGTGTGCCATGTGTGTGTGTGTGTGTGTGTGTGTGTGTGTGTGTGTGTGTGTGTGTGTGGTGTGTGTGTGTTGTGTGTGCCATGTGAGTGTGTATGTGTGTGTGCCATGTGAGTGTGTGCAGTGTGTGTGTGTGTGTGTGTGTGTGTGTGTGTGTGTGTGTGTGTGTGTGTGTGTGTGTGTGTGTGTGTGTGTGTGTGTGTGTGTGTGTGTGTGTGTGCACTGCACAGAACACCATGCCAATACCCGAACAACATCGCTCGGCAAATCAACTTTCTTTTCAAACTGATTAGCAGAAAGAGAAGGGTCAGATTGTACATTTGACTGACGACTGACCCTATCGAAAAGTGACCGTACTGACTGACCGTGTCGACAAGTGACCGCACAACGACGCTTCTGTGCATGAGTGGACTGGTCAGCGTCATTCACCACTGGCTCTATGTGTGCCATGTGTGTGTGTGTGTGTTTGTGTGTCATCAGTGTGTGTGTGTGTGTGTGGGTGTGTGTGTGTGTGTGTGTGTGTGTGTGTGTGTGTTGTTGTGTGTGTGTGTGTGTGTGTGTGTGTGTGTGTGTGTGTGTTGTGAGTGTAGTGTGTGTGTGCGTGTGTGCGTGTGTGTGTGTGTGTGTGTGTGTGTGTGTGTGTTGTGGTGTGTGTGTCAGTGTGTGTGTGTGTGTGTGTGTGTGTGTGTGTGTGTGTGTGTGTGTGTGTTGTATGTGTGTGTGACTGTAGTCAGTGTGTGTGTGTGTGTGTGGATGTGTGTGTGTGTGTGTGTGTGTGTGTGTGTGTGTGTGTGTGTGTTGTGTGTGTGTGTGTGTGTGTGTGTGTGTGTGTGTGCACTGCACAGAACACCATGCCAATACCCGAACAACACCGCTCGGCAAATACTTTCTTTTTAAATTAGCAGAAAGAGAAAGGTCAGATTGTACATTTGGCTGACTGACTGACTGACTGACTGACCTTATCGACACTGAAATGACCGCTCAACGACCCTTCTGTGCATGAGTGGACTGGTCAGCGGCGTCAGCAAAGATTATAAATACATTTTTAAATCCGCCGGCTTGCGTCAGTCACCATGACTGACTGGCTGTGTGTGACGGCCGTGCGCGCGCGCGCGCGCGCGCGCGCGCGCGTGTGTGTGTGTGTGTGTGTGTGTGTGTGTGTGTGTGTGTGTGTGTGTGTGTGTGTGTGTGTGATGTGATGTGATGTGACGTAAACTGGCTTACATCTTGGTGCTGCCGGAAAGCGACACTGACTTGGAGCAGTCAGTGTGGCAGTACAGTAGCTGGTTGGTTAAACTGATTTAACGCCGAGTTGTCTCCGAGGAGGCCACTCAGTCAGTGGCGGGGACCGAGATCCCAGGAGGGTGGGGGAACTGAGAGGGAACTAGACTATATCTCACTGACTCCCGCTACACTGTCACCACCAGAATGACTCCTGCATTAACATGGGCAGCGAAGAGAATCATTTTAATGTTCCATTAATCCGAGAGGGACAAAGTCACAAGCAGAAAGTGTCCACAGATCACAACTGTTGAAGAGAAAGGAGAGCCAAAGCGGAATCGAACCGAGGGCCCTTCTCAGTGCTTACCAGCCTACCGCCTTACCGCCAGGCCAGACCGGCTCTCTTGTGACAGTAGCAGTAAGTAGTAGTAACAATTTATACGAGGTAGACCACGCAGAGGCAGTTTTGATGACATATTTACACTTGTCTGTCTCCCCCCCCTTCCACCCCCACCCCCACCCCCCACACACAATAATAACATCAGATCCCCCCCCCCCCCCCCCACCCCACTCCTGTAAAGATACCCACCCCCCTTTCTCCCCCTCCCCCATACACAATAATAACATCAGGTACCCCCACACACACACACACAGGTACCCCCCCCCCCCCCCCATACACAAAACACCATCAACCTCCCACCCCTCCCCCCCCCCCGACAATATCATCAAACCGCAACCCCCCCCCCCCTCCTCCTCCCCCCCCCCACCCCCTCCCCACCCCACAATAACACCAGATACCCCCCCCCCTTTCTTTCTCCCCCCCCCACCCCCCCCCCCCACCCCCCCCCCCCCCACCCCCACACCCAAACACCAAAAAAAAAAAAAAACAGAGTTTTATGATTGTATATAAAACAACTTTGTAGTTTATGACTGCCCGCTGAACGTGTCAGTGAGAATACTTGGCACCATGACACTTACCTTCTGCAATAAACGTGTCACTTGGCAGTCAAAAGTTGTATTGTATCATTTGTATAGGCCTACTAACTGGCGCCACTAAATCGTTTTTTGGCACTGCAGGTGTTCCATAATCCTTCGTGTAACGCCACGAGCAGCGTTTGACAAATATAGGTCCATGGTTTGACACGTGTGGCCTAAAACAGTGACTGGTGATGGCTATCAAACTGTTCTACCGTACGGCAACTGATCGTTAGCCGGTTTGGCCCAGCAGTAAGGTTAGTGCTAGGCTGGTGAAGTGCCGGACGGAGTTCTAGTCCGATTCGACTCTCCTGTGACTCATTTTGCCCCTAACAATGAATCATTCAAATCAGTGGTTCACATCATCGACCCTCCTGTGACCCATTTTGCCCCTAACAATGAATCATTCAAATCAGTGGTTCACGCATCATCGACTCTCTTGTCTCATTTTGCCCTCTAACAATGAATCATTCAGATCAGTGGTTCACATCATCGACTCTCTTGTCTCAATTTGCCCTCTAACAATGAATCATTCAGGTCAGTGGTTCACATCATCGACTCTCCTGTGACCCATTTTGCCCTCTAACAATGAAGCATCCAAATCAGTGGTTTACATCATCGACTCTCCTGTGACCCATTTTGCCCCTAACTGACAATGAATCATTCAAATCAGTGGTTCACCGCATCATCGACTCTGATGTGACTCATTTAGCCCCATACAAGGAATCATTCAAATCAGTGGTTCACATCATCGACTCTCTTGTCTCATTTTGCCCTCTAACAATGAATCATTCAGATCAGTGGTTCACATCATCGACTCTCGGCCTGTGATTGATTTTGCCCCTAACAATGAATCATCCAAATCAGTGGTTCACATCATCGATTCTCCTGTGACCCATTTCGCCCCCTAACAATGAATCATTCAAATCAGTGGTTCACATCATAGACTCTCCTGTGACCCATTTTGCCCGTAACAATGAATCATCCAAATTAGTGGTTCACCGCATCATCGACTCTGATGTGACCCATTTTGCCCGTAACAATGAATCATCCAAATCAGTGGTTCACCGCATCATCGACTCTGATATGACTCATTTTGACCCCTAACACTGAAACATTCAAATCAGTGGTTCACCGCATCATCGACTCTCTTGTGACTCATTTTGCCCCCTAACAAGGAATCATTCAAATCAGTGCCCATCGTGATTCGTGTAGCGATAGGTATATTTTTCTTCTTATTGTTATTGATTGCTTTTATATAGCACTATTCTCTGCTCTAGAACAAGATTCACTGCGCTCTTGTCACACGTGACTCCGAATGCGCTCTGCATTCGGAGTCACGTGTGACCAGAGCGCAGTCGCATTCGGGGTCACGTGCGAGCGACAAGATCGCAGTCGCATTCGGAGTCACGTGCAAGTTGACCAGAGCGCAGTCGCATTCGGAGTCACGTGAGAGTGACAAGAACGAAGTTGCATTCGGGGTCACGTGCGAGTGACAAGAACGAAGTCGCATTCGGGGTGACGTGCGAGTGACAAGAGCGCAGTCGCATTCGGAGTCACGTGCGAGTGACAAGAGCGCAGTCGCATTCGGGGTGACGTGCGAGTGACAAGAGCGCAGTCGCATTCGGAGTCACGTGCGAGTGACAAGAGCGCAGTCGCATTCGGAGTCACGTGCGAGTGACAAGGCGCAGTCGCATTCGGAGTCACGTGCGAGTGACAAGAGCGCAGTCGCATTCGGGGTGACGTGCGAGTGACAAGAGGCAGTCGCATTCGGAGTCACGTGCGAGTGACAAGAGCGCAGTCGCATTCGGGGTGACGTGCGAGTGACAAGAGCGCAGTCGCATTCGGGATCACGTGCGAGTGCAAGAGCGCAGTCGCATTCGGGGTGACGTGCGAGTGACAAGAGCGCAGTCGCATTCGGGGTCACGTGCGAGTGACAAGAGCGCAGTCGCATTCGGGGTGACGTGCGACAGGAGTGCAGTGAGTCTACTCGAGAGCAGAGAACAGCATTCCGAAGCGGTGCGTTGCCAGCCCACAGCGGGTTTTTTATTTTTATGTGGGCGTAATTTGAGACGATTTGTTTTTTGTTGTCATTTTGGTCTTTGTTGGTTTTGTTGCCTCTGACGTTTTGACAACAATTTGCCATCTTGCCATCTTGCCATCGTAAATGTCTGTGTGATTATCATTTTATCTATAGGTAACACTCAAATAAGCATATTGCTTTTGTGTTTCCTGTACTTATTTGTTGAGCTTATGATTACGATGAATGAATAAAATTTTGTTTAAACCAATGATGAGTAACGCACATCGCAGTTGTTTTTGTTCCAGTAATAAACCGAGCAACAGATGGGTGATGTGTTATCGCCACCACTGTTCTCCCCCCCCCCCCCCCCCCCACCCCACCCCCACCCCCCCCTCTCCCCCGACACACACACA
Organism: Alviniconcha marisindica; assembly: GCA_018857735.1. Classification (NCBI taxonomy): domain Eukaryota; kingdom Metazoa; phylum Mollusca; class Gastropoda; family Provannidae; genus Alviniconcha; species Alviniconcha marisindica. The sequence goes on from JABMCL010000546.1 coordinate 20,947, forward strand.
CACACACACACACACACACACGCGCGCGACCACACGCACACACACACACACACACACACACACACAACACAACACACACACACACACACACACACCACACACACACACACACACACACACACACACACCCACAGACTCTCTCTCTCCTCTCTCTCACACACACACACACACACACAACACACACACACACACACACACCACACCACACCCACCACACACACATCCTCTCTCTCTCTCTCTCTCTCCACACACACAACACACACACACACACACACACACACACACACACACACACAGCACACAGACACACACACACACACACACACACACACACACACACACACACACACAGACTCACACACACAAACACACACACACACACACACACACACACACTCACACACACACACACACACACACACACACACACACACACACACACACACACACACAGACCACACACACACACACCTGCACACACACACACACACACACACACACACACACACACACACACACACACACACACACACTCACACACACACACACACACACACACACACACACACACACACACACACACACACACACACACACACACACACACACACACACACACACTTGTTTTTCCCTGTCATAGTTTTGTCAGGTTGTGTCTGAAGCACATGGTCCCCCAACCACCATCTCCTAGTTTTGTGTCTGTCTCCGGAGCTTCATCGTTTTCCCCTTCATAGTTTTGTCTCCGAGCAGGCTACCCCCCCCCCCTTTCATAGTTTTGTCTCTGAACCTCACCTCCCCCCCCCCCCCCTTTCATAGTTTTGTCTCTGAGCCATCTCTCTCCCCCCCCCCCCCCCCCCCCCCCCCCCCCCACCTTTCATAGTTTTGTCTCTGAGCCACATCTTTGTTTCCCCTCTTAGTAGTTTTGTGACATCGGTTTCCGCTTCATAGTTTTGTCTCTGAACCACATCTCTCCCCCCCCCCCCCCACACCACCCTCCTCTCTCTCTGCCTTAGTTTTGTCTCTGAGCCACAAGCCCCCCCCCCCCCCCCCCCCTCTTTGTTTTTTGTTTTGCATTTGTGTCTAGGTCTCTGACACACATCACCCCACCCCATCACCCTTTTTTAGTTTTGTCTGTAAACTACATAGCCCCCCCTCCCCCCTCCCCCCTCTCCCGGCCCATTAGGCAAGTCTTAGGTACGGCAGGGAGCCGAGATGATGAAGTGATGCTTAATGTCCTCAGATGTCAGTTGACATATTAGGGACAAGTTGTGACCAATGCGTGAGCATGGTTCAATATAGCTTTACGGCCACGGAAGCCAGAAGGCTCGTTAGGACGGACAGCCCAGGACGGCCACCTCGACTCTCACACAGCTCCTGAACCATGTGAGCTCTGAAGGTAGGTAGGTAGGTAGTGTTGCTTAATGTCCTCAGATGTCAGTTGACATGTTGGGAACAAGCTGAGACCAATGCCGAAGCATGGTTCAATATAGCTTTACGTCCACGGAAACCAGAAGGCTCGTTAGGACGGACAGCCCAGGACGGACACCTCGACTCTCACACGGCTATGACTTTCACTGACACACCTCCTGAGCTCCGAGTACAGGTTTGTAAACAGCCTGCCCTTTCTGCACTGACAGCTGTCCGGGATTAGGACAGGCGCGCTACGTAATCGTGACGCTGGCTTGGTAATACGAGGCAAAGACGCCGTATTACCCACCCACATACGCACTCACCCACCCACCCCGACATGAACAAATCCGTATATAGATAAATTAATAATTATGTAAGTGAATAAATGAACACATTCAAACATAAAGTGAGCTCGAATAGACTGATATGAATAAATGACGTGGAACAAACGAATAAGGAACATACATGAATGAAAAATAAGAAGGATAAAAGAAGAAGAAGAGAACAATGAACGGTCTTCGATGAATGCGTGCTTTTGTTTACTCCGCCTCCTCCACCCCCCCACCCCACCCCCACCCCCCACCCGCCGAAAAAAGAAAAGAAAAAGAAAAAACGTCTTCCCTCCAAAACCCCTCTTAGAATCAGTAATCAGGAGGTACAGCTTGAAGAAGAAGAAGAAGAAGAAGAAGAAGAAGAAAAAGAGGAGGAGGAGGAAGAAGAAGAAGAGGAGGGGGAAGAAGAAGAAGAGGAGGAGGAGGAGGAGGAAGAAGAAGAAGAGGAGGAGGAGGAAGAAGAAGAAGAGGAGGAAGATGAGGAAGAAGGAGAAGAAGAGGAGGAGGAGGAAGAGGAGGAGGAGGAAGAAGAGGAGGAAGAAGAAGAAGAAGAAGAAGAAGAAGAAGAAGAGGAAGAAGAGGAGGGGGAAGAAGAAGAAGAAGAGGAGGAGGAGGAGGAGGAAGAAGAAGAAGAGGAGGAGGAAGAAGAAGAAGAGGAAGAAGAAGAGGAGGGGGAAGAAGAAGAAGAGGAGGAGGAGGAGGAGGAGGAGGAAGAAGAAGAAGAGGAGGAGGAGGAGGAGGAAGAAGAGGAGGAGGAGGAGGAAGAAGAGGAGAAGAAGAAGAGGGAGGAGGAAGAGGAGGAGGAAGAAGAACAAGAAGAAGAACAAGAAGAACCGAAAGAAGAAGATTAGGGAGAAAAAGAAGCAGGAACAAAAGAAGAACGAGAAAAGAGAGGAGAGAAGGAGTGGGGGTGGGGGGTGGGCTTAAGAATAAGGACAGGACTGGAGAACCCAACTGGCCACAGTGATCTGCGAAGTAGCAAGGATTAGAAATAACTTTTTTCGGAAGTAGCAACCAATGTGACAGCCTGAGTGAGTGAACAACGCTCACGCAGGGCCGACCTGACGCAGCATCAGGGCCGAGAACTGATTGTGATATATCTAGTCAGTAATCGCGGACACATGCCCTTGTTCCTGGTATGGACACGGTGACAAATGGACATAGGCGCGGCTTTGACGTCTAGGGTGGACCCTGTGTGACCCGTAAACACTACCTAACCGGTCATGTAATCCGTTGTAGGTCATTCTACTGACTTTTGTTGTTTCAGTTTGTTTTGTTTTTCAAGCCGTGCCGCATGGTCAGTCCAGTCACGTGTATGTGGGTTGTTTTCTTTATGTGGCCGCACAGACGTTAGACAGGCAAACAGAAGGGGGGGGGGGGGGGGGGAGGGGGGGAGGGGGGGGGAGAGAGAGAGGGGGAGAGAGAGATCCATTTCCCCTTTTTTGTTTTCACTGAAAAATCGAGAGGGAAAGAATGCCATCCAATTTCTACATTTTTGCTTTCACAGAGAGAGAGAGAGAGAGAGAGAGAGAGAGAGAGAGAGAGAGAGAGAGAGAGAGAGAGAGAGAGAGAGAGAGAGAGAGAGAGAGAGAGAGAAGAGAGATAAGATAAGATAATACTTTATTACACAGGGATAAAGATTTAAGCACGTGTCGGCTTTTTTACAAATCTGTCCCTGATGACAAACACAGCAACACTCAATACATCAAACAAGAATTCCATTAAATACGCTAGAGAAAAAACGACTTAAAAACAAATAAAAACTAATTTCTGTCTAAAACATCACATCATACGAACAGAGCAATAATAAGGCAAAGTAAGACCAATTCAAAACAATTTTTTAGGAGAGAGAGAGAGAGAGAGAGAGAGAGAGAGAGAGAGAGAGAGAGAGAGAGAGAGAGGATTACAAAAACATTTAACGAATAATGGAAAGCGACAGAATAGTGGCTATCTCACTATCTACGTATAAAACAAGATCACATCTAACAGGATTGGAAGCTAAGCAATGGCGCATTATACACACCTAACCAAAATCAAAGCAAATCACACATACCAACAATTATATATATATATATGCAAACATTCAATTTGAATAAAAAATTAAAAAAATATGACCACGAGGAAAAAGAAAAGTAAATATTTCATGAAAATACAAACAAACAAACAAAAATCTAAAACTTTACAAGAAGAGCAAGGAAGGGAAAACAATAACAACATTCTATACATTTTGTGTCAAGCTGCCTGACAAGCGAGAAAAGAAAAGAAAGAACAAGAAGTATTCAAGGTGGTTAGCGAGTGCCTGAAATACTTTCCTTTTGAACGTTTTTAATTCCATGGGGTATCTGAGATGATGAGCTAAACTATTCCACGCTAAGGAGCCTGAAAAGGAGAAACTCGTTTTAAAGATATCAATCCTTGTTCTGGGCAAAAGCTGTTTATTCCCATGAACATGAAGACGTTCAGATGGAATCATGAGATCTTTCAGATACTGCGGGGCTTTGCCGTGAACAACCTTTTGCATTAGAACACATTTGTTGAGCAAGAGAGAGAGAGAGAGAGAGAGAGAGAGAGAGAGAGAGAGAGAGAGAGAGAGAGAGAGAGATTGGTACACACATGAAGAATGGGTGGAGCGAGCTCTGGGGGGACGAACCCCATCAGGAATGTTCGTAATATTCCTCACACACGAATTTTGCGCAGCACGAGTTCTCTCCCTTGCTGTGGCTCAGCTAACACGTGCCAGCACAGGTTCTCTCCCTTCCTGTGGCACAATCTTACCCTTCCTACTGATGGGACAATCATAATGTGTGCCAGTCTCTCCCTTCCTGTGGCACAATCATACCCTTCCTACTGATGGGACAATCATAATGTGTGTCAGTCTCTCCCTTCCTGTGGCACAATCATACCCTTCCTACTGATGGGTCAATCATAATATGTGCCAGTCTCTCCCTTCCTGTGGCACAATCATACCCTTCCTACTGATGGGACAATCATAATGTGTGTCAGTCTCTCCCTTCCTGTGGCACAATCATACCCTTCCTACTGATGGGTCAATCATAATGTGTGCCAGTCTCTCCCTTCCTGTGGCACAATCATACCCTTCCTACTCATCATGGGTCAATCATAACGTGTGCCAGCCTACACGTCCCTCCCTGCCTGTGGCACAATCTTACCCTTCCTGTCGCACCATACGATCATAACGCCGTGTGCTGACCTACAGGGTCAGTTTCTCCCTTTTGTGGCACAATCATAACGTGTGTTAGTCTACCCTCCATCCTGTGACACAAACTTGTGTCAGCCCCCCCCCCCCCCCCCTCCCCCTTTGTGTCACAATCACGTGTCAGCCTACCGTCCAATTTGTGACACAATCATAACTTGCGTCAGCCTACCCTCCCTTTTGTGACAATCATAACTTGCGTCAACCTACCCTCCCTTTTGTGACACAATCATAACTTGCGTCAACCTACCCTCCCTTTTGTGACACAATCATAACTTGCGTCAGCCTACCCTCCCTTTTGTGACACAATCATAACTTGCGTCAGCCTACCCTCCCTTTTGTGACACAATCATAACTTGCGTCAACCTACCCTCCCTTTTGTGACACAATCATAACTTGCGTCAGCCTACCCTCCCTTTTGTGACACAATCATAACTTGCGTCAGCTTACCCTCCATTTTGTGACACAAACTCTCTCCCTGCGGCACTGATAATCAAAACACGAGCCAACAAGCGTTCTCTCCCTACCTGACTTGTGACACGACCATCACCCACGCTAGCACAGGTTCTCTCCCTTCCTGTGGCACAAAATCATCACCACGACGGGTTCTCTCCCTTCCTACAGTGCAGACGATCAAAGAAACACAATCACGCAGTATTGGTGTATTTCCAGAGTTTTATTTCCTTTCCTGGTCATGAGTTTGTCAAAGGCATGAGTTTCCTTTCTGTTCCCGCCCTGTGTAAAAGGTTAGTAAAAACGAGGCAATTTACAGAGTGAAACGTTTTCTTCTCCCACTAAATACCCAACCACTGACAAAATGAATGAAGTTTGTATCCCATCCGTAGTTCTAACAGTCAGCGAAGCAGATACTGGAAGACAACACAGACACATCAACACAGTGAAGCGTTCAGACTGGCCAGCCCAACAGGCTGCATACATTGCGGACTGCCAGCAGGGGTGTGCGACTGCATTCTACTTTCAAGCACAGGCATCTAACAGCAATACAATTTGATTCATTACTGAATTGACTGCCGCTGTGATAAAAAAGAAAAAAGAAATTAAAAAAAAATATAGAAAGAGAGAAAGAAAGAAAAGGCCAATATCAAGTGCCCAGTTTTTCTCTCTCTTTTTCATGCTGACTAAGCCCTAAAACAGACAAAACTTGCACTGTCATTTGTGCGAAAGCTAAAAACAACAATAACAAAACAAAACAAACAACCGCACTGAAGACCCCTATGTCATGATACAACAGCAAATAGTTACAATCACTTCTGAAAGTAAAACAAGACATAATATACTGAAGCTGAACCTGTATGAAATGCCTTATCATGAAAATTGACAATTTACACTTGTGTACAGTGCACAGAATACCAAGGGAGCTAGCTGGACTGTATCTTTAACAAGTATCAAACATGGAATATTAAACAATAAGAAGAAACAAGTACATGGCAATTTAATGCATACATCATCATAACACAGCAGAAAGCACTTATCTTCTCAGCACATATACAAAATATATATACAGCAACTGTCTGAATTCATCTGCACTAAAATGGTTTGAGCATTATGTACAAAAGTGGCAGCCTTGATGTGCTTGTCATTACATCACAACAGCTGATAGTGTATAACATATTACATACATAATTTTTATATTGTCATAACAAAACATGCATAAAAGTCATTACAAGCACGCATGATCAGACAAAACATCTACATCTGGCTGGAAGTTACAACTCGTAAAGTTCGTTCTTTTCAGAATGTGCGGGAATAATTAATATACAGATAGAAAACCTGATACCCGACACTGATTCAGGCATGATGACCATAATTACTGACTTCGATGATTGGACAGAGGGAGTGGTTAAACAGTATACAAGTATTTCAACATCTGTTTTACTCCAGCAGATGCATGATGAAGGTTTGTGGGCAATGGAACAGAAGATAAACGAAAAGACCAGAAAGTACAGTGCGATGTTCTCAGGACAAAATGGGAACACCAAATGACTAAAATCTCCTCCAGGGGTACCCCAAGCGAAGCGACATGCTCGCCACAAAATGTACAAAAATGTGAAAATATTCCCACTGGCAGGCTTTGTACGCTTGTTCTCCTTTCTCCCAACTGAATTTCCTTTCTAAGGATTAATAAAGTGTTACTGTGTTGTATTGGTCCATCAGTATCGTTCCTCTGTACAGTCTCTGAATGGAACCTCCTCCCTACGGCCATTTCTTCAGCCCCTTCACTCGAGTCCTTCCAGAGTTGACTATGCCGTCGTCTTCACAACCTGCAGCCAGTCCCCGCCCCTCCGTGAACATCAAGATCATGTGTATAGTTTTAACGTTAGATTAGCTGTCCTATGGTGTGTATAGTTTTAACGTTAGATTAGCTGTCCTATGGTGTGTATAGTTTTAACGTTAGATTAGCTGTCCTACGATGTGTATAGTTTTAATGTTAGATTAGATGTCCTATTTATTTTAATAACACCCAAGGCACTGACTGTGACCACCCTTTAAATGCACATTGCTGTAAATATCGTGGCGCTCTGACAGACCAGGCCTTTGCAAGAAGGAGATCTATGCAACGGAAGTAGTTTTAGAATCTGGCTCTTAGTAGTGCCTCCATAAATTTGATCTGTTCACTCCTTACCAATGATGAGCTGTCGGCTCCTGATGTAATAGATGCTTGTGTACACATGCCTACTTTGCCCATGACACCATGGACACAGACTGCCAAACACATCATGGCAACACTTTCATGACTTTCAAACATCAGTTTCTCTCTCTCTCTCTCTCTCTCTCTCTCTCTCACAAACTACTCCATAAATCGACTCAATGCTGCTGAGCGCATTCCTGCCCCTTCGCTAATAACAGGGCCCATGATGTGCTTTTGCTCAGGGGCCTCATAAAGTGAACTCGTCCTAAGAGAAATAAAATCATGAGGCAAGTGTACAGCAAGCAAAATGTTGTCAAAGCCTTTTCCCTGCCCTGAGGATGTCGCATGATGTCACTGTCAGAGCTTTTCCCATTTATAATAATAATAATAATAAAAGTATTTGTAAAGCACAAAATCTTGTCCACAGAGACTATTCTAAGCGCATACTCACACACACACACACACACACACACACACACACACACAGCCACCTGCGTACACCAGCATTCTGACTGTACAAAGCTAAATTTATGCAGCTTAAAAAGTAGAGCAAACGGAGACTTGGATGAAGAGAGGAGCACAGAACAGAAAGCACGGAAAAGAATTTAGATTTACTTATGCCACACCATGCGGCATCCTGCTTAATTTGCAATATTTTGTGTATCCCTGGGTGGTACAATGCCTGCAACATAATGTTTCTGGTTTGCTAACTCTCTTTCAGATAAGTGTTGGGAGGAACTAGAACCGGCAGTACAAATCCCCCAGCAGCAAAGGGGTTAAAAGAGGTCTTAGGGGGCTCTGCTGTATTTTGCACAAACTCCAACACAGCTCTCCAATGCCACAGCCCACCCACAATAATTATTCCGGGTAAACTTGAGTACACCACGTTTTCCGAGATAGCTGTGCGACGCATTTGCTTGGTTATACATACGACAGCCTTTCATTTTCTGTTGATCAATCTCATGCAAAGCCATGAAACAAAACACCAATGAAAACTGGAACGGAAAGGCTGATAATAGAAAGACAGCTGGTACGTGGAGGGAAAGGGAGGGAGATATAAAAATGTGCAAAGATAATAAAACGGCAAGTACTGGAATCATTGCTGTTGTTGCAGTCTTTTTTTGTTTTGGCATGGTGGCCGAGTATGTTTGCTGTGCGTGTATGTGTGTGTGTGTGTGTGTGTACACGTGTGTGTGCACACTTATTTGTGTGTGTGTGTAAGTTTGCTCTCTGTGTGTGTGTGTGAGAGAGAGAGAGAGAGAGAGAGAGAGAGAGAGAGAGAGAGAGAGAGAGAGAGAGAGAGAGAGAGAGAGAGAGAGAGAGACAGAGACAGAGACAGAGACAGAGAGACAGAGAGAGAGAGAGGGAGAGAGAGAGAGAGACAGACAGACAGACAGACAGACAGACAGACAGATTGAGACACATGTAAATCAGACTGTACACTCAGTCTTGACATGTCCACATTTCATTAGTGGTGACAGTGAAGCAACAAGCTCCACACGAACCACAAGCACTCAACAAACTGTGTGGAAAACCAGCGCCAGCTATTTTAAGACGGGATAGTCAAACAGCACCTGAGGAGTGAAGGTGACATCACCTCAACAGGTTGGAATGCAAAAGCAAGCAATTATACGCAGCATTGTTATGACTGAGAAACAACAATGAATTGACCTATTTACAAATAAAAACATACAACCTGGTATTATGGAACAGCTCATGATGTGTCACAGAAAGACATAATTAATACACACAGTACTGAGTGGAGAAAGGCATAGAATAATGACGGACATAATTCTTTAAAGTAAAAACATTAAAAAAATTCTCTCTCACAAATGAAGAAAGACAGAGTTGTGACAGTCACGTTCTAAAACAACGCAGACAACACCAGCGGTCAGGGAAAGACTAAGTTCTGGATGATCCATAAAGATGCTGGACGAGGCAGTGAATGCAACAATGAAGACATTATTTCACAGTATATAGTGACAGTTAAAGAAAGACACACAGTTATAAAGTTCCCTGTCAGTCGAACAGCTGCCATAGTACACTGTATTTTTTTTTTTTTTTACAAAACAATTCTCGTCCTCCACTGATCTGGTTCCCAGAAACCGCCGCAGGCCTCAAATGAGATGGTACTCTCCGCTTTCCATCCTTGGAGCAACTCCAAATGATCTAATTCTCACTTTGTAAGGGAGTTGGGACGGGGGAAGAGAGAGAGAGAGAGAGAGAGAGAAAAGGAGAGAGAGAGAGAAGAGATTTATAACAAGTTATATCACTCCGAGTTCACTCATGGGTTATGCAAATATGAAGGCTCCACTGTCCTGGACCAACGCAACATTGTTCCCCAAGAACCCGGTTTTACAACTGGAAGATGATCATCAGCATCCTGTTGTTCCAGCTACAACACTCTTCTGTCCTGCACAAAGTTGCTGAGGATGCACAGTTTATGGATGCAATCCTGCTACAGGTCATGAAGTTGGCCACCTTGTTTGAAGTGCAGCAGAAACCCCTTTTTTTGAGACCATCTTGAAAACGCAACTGAAAGAGCTCTTAAATGAGAGAAAGTCTCAGGTCAGAGATTCATTTGTATCTCACATGATCACAGCCTTAACCTGTATCCAGTCTCAAATACTGTGGGAGAAGAGGTTTTTATGTTTTATTCTAATGGCCTGAAACAGGTTTTCTTCTTCCTCTTCTTCTTTTTTTTCTTTAGCAGAATACAGGCAGCTTTGGAGTGGAATTCTGCTCAATAGCTGACATGACTGAAAGTATCTTTGCCAGTGAAGACTCTCCCATGGGAGAGCAAAGCTTCTTTAGCTGGAACTTTAACACGACAATGCTCCTGCCTTAACCTGGGAGTTGGATGACCTGAACTTCCTGCTCCTGCCTTAACCTGGGAGTTGGATGACCTGAACTTCCTGCTCCTGCCTTAACCAGGGAGTTGGATGACCTGCACTTCCTGCTCCTGCCTTAACCAGGGAGTTGGATGACCTGCACTTCCTGCTCCTGCCTTAACCAGGGAGTTGGATGCTGAACTTCCTGCTCCTGCCTTAACCTGGGAGTTGGATGACCTGCACTTCCTGCTCCTGCCTTAACCAGGGAGTTGGATGCTGAACTTCCTGCTCCTGCCTTAACCAGGGAGTTGGATGACTTGAACTTCCTGCTGGCATCACCAACAGAGAGGATACAGTTGGATTGCAGGGAGTGAATCTGGCCAAAGACATCACCAGTATTGATACAGATGGACCTCAGGGGTGAATCTGGCCAAAGACATCACGAACATTGAAGATACAGATGGACCTCAGGGGTGAATCTGGCCAAAGACATCACGAACATTGAGGATACCGATGGACCTCAGGGGACCAAAGGCATCACCAATGCAGAGAGTACAGAGGGAATGCTTGTGGTGAATCTGGCGAAAGGCATCACCAACTGAGGATACAGATGGACCTCAGGGGTGGAACTGGCCAGAGACATCACCAACAGAGGATACAGGTGGACATCAGGGGTGGAACTGGCCAAAGACACCACCAACAGAGGATACAGATGGACTTCAGGGGTGAATCTGGACAAAGGCATCACCAACAGAGGATACAGATGGACTTGACTTTTCTTTTTGCAATTAGCACCCTTGCTGGACATACTTTTGACGAACTGCTGGAAACTCATGGCCACAATGCATGTAAGTAACATACAGTAAGATCCAAACACTTAAACGGTTAAAAAGGACACTCATTTAATCGGACAATACATGTGCAGATTTTCAGGGGGAAGCGCCTTTTTCGAAGCCACAAACCAACAGTTAAACGGTGGTAGTTGAAAATATTATACTTATCCAGTTGTGGTTTGTTTGTTTTGTAATGCCTGGAGTGTCTAGAAGAACGTTGGCATGACAATGTAAAGCAAGAATTAGAATAGACAGTTGGTGACTAGTCCTTCAAGCGTCGTGGACTAAACATGATTAATCAAGCAATATATATACAGGACGTGTTACCTCACACCAACAGAGTGAGACAAGCAGCAGCGCACACACTGCACACACACATGTAACACAAATAATCACCAGGAATTTTGCATGTGCCTCAACATGTTCATGCAGTTTTACTCTTGTAGGGGGTGGCTATACGATGCATACAATAGTACTTTTTCAACAGCTCATGTGTGACTGTATGTGAAATAAAGCAGACTGATCTATAACTGTACCAGTTTAATATCCCTTTCCACCTGCTGCGGCATGTATAGATTACTGTTCTCCCCATTGCAGCATGATTATGTTTGTGCTCTACATGAAACTGATACGTCTTCTTCATTGTCAATATCCCCACAATCAATTAAACTGCATAATGAAACCTTCAAGCGGAATGCAACTCTCTGACAATCAGCTGGTCACTAATCAGCTACATCACTCATTAGTGTCACGTCAAAAAACATCCAACAGATCAGGAATAAATAACTTGGTGTTTCATGCTCAGTCAACCTGCACGGTTATATCAGGGCGAAACATCAGGAACTGTTGTTAAATGTTAATGTGATGTGCAAGACACACATAAACACAAACTCTTTACACCCTTTGTCTAGTCAGCTACATCACTCATCAATGTCACATCAAAAACCATCCAGCAGATTAGGAACTGTTGTTGAGTGTTAATGTCCTGTGCAAAACACATAACTCTTTACATCCTTTGTCTTCCTAACCCCCCCCCCCCCCCCCATTCCAAACAACAAAACATGTAACCACACACACACATAAATGCTCATCCATAACACACAAACAAAACATAGAGAATGCTACACACACACACACACAAAACCCTCCCCCCCAAACAAAACACACACACACACACACACACACACACACACACACACATCAACCATAAAACACACTCACTAGTACTTTGTGATGCTTGTGGTACTCACATAGCACAGTTAAAGCCAGTGTAAAATAAACTGTACACAATGGCCAAAGAGTGAAGACATTGGACATTTCCCTTCAGTACGCAGTCTTTCAGTCAGAAGTGTCGTAATGTCCATGTAACAGTAGCGAGGGCTATAAAGCAAAGCATCTCCAAGGCGCCAGATTTAACAAAGACCTGTAAACAAATTGCATCAGTCTATCAGCAGCACTTTATTCAAGACGGATTTATCTGAGAATAGCAGTAAATGGACAGATAGCAAGCATATTGCCTTGTTCCAGTGCATACTTTCTTCACAATGGAAGGCGGTAACAGTGAATATGTGAATTTTACACTGCCAACTTTAAAGGCATTTTTGGAGGCCCGTAGTCAGAATGTGTCTGGCCAGAAGCAATAACTTGTTGCTCGTGCTATAGGATGCCCCAAAACACATTTTTTCTAAGAACTCATGATCTTCTGGTCAGCCAAAAAACGATGCAAAGACACTTTTTCCCACCCTCCATCCCCTTTCCCCGGTAATTTCTGCAACTGCAACAGTGGTGGCATTTGTACTGATTCACAATTCTAGGTTCAACTTCCATTGTTATACACAGCGTGAAGCAACGCCTACTCAGAAATCAGCCCAGAAGTGATGCTGCGACCTCTCGCGACTTCTTGCGCGAAAGATTACAAAGTGCATTCACTCATGCAAACCAGCTTCACTGAACCACCCAATAGCCTCTTGGGGGTCATCCCCCTTGTTACCTCATTTTAGGCCAGTCCTGCTGTTACCTTCTTGTGAGTCATTCCCCTTGTTACCTCATTTTAGGCCCATTTCTATACCCTCTTGTTGGTCATTCATTCCCCTGGTTACCTCATTTTAGGCCCATTTCTATACCCTCTTGTTGGTCATTCATTCCCCTGGTTACCTCATTTTAGGCCCATTTCTATACCCTCTTGTTGGTCATTCATTCCCCTGGTTACCTCATTTTAGGCCCATTTCTATACCCTCTTGTTGGTCATTCATTCCCCTGGTTACCTCATTTTAGGCCCATTTCTATACCCTCTTGTTGGTCATTCATTCCCCTGGGTTTTCTCATTTTAGGCCCATTTCTATACCCTCTTGTTGGGTTTTATTTTCCCCCTTTTCCCCTTTTGGTTTATTTTTTTCATTTTAGGCCCATTTCTATACCCTCTTGTTGGTCATTCATTCCACCTGTTATCTCATTTTAGGCCCATTTCTATACCCTCTTGTTGGTCATTCATTCCCCTTGTTACTTCATTTTAGGCCAGTCCTGCTGTTACCTTCTTGCGAGTCATTCCCCTTGTTACCGCCACTTTCTTCTCCATCATTTAAACATGCACATTACATTTTAGCACTACACAACTCCACACATTAGTCAATTCACCAGGGTGATTAATCCAGTCAGAGACAGACAGACATACATACAAAACGCTTGGACAATATCTCTTGCATAGCAGTGACTGGCTCGGGCTGTGCAGGATTCGGAAATTAAAACCATCATTTATTGTTCATTACCCCAAGACACACTGTGACCTCATTCAGAGTATGTACTCCTGCTATAGTTACCCAGTCCGACACCGTTTTCACATGATTATTATAATCTCATTGTTTCAGGACCTGTTCTTTTCGGGGTTTCCATTTGCAGGTCAGTGCTTGCGGGTCAACAGTACAATCAAACAAAACTACATAAAAATAAAAGAAGGAGAAGGAGAAGACGGAGAAGGTGAAGAAGCTGAAGTAGAGTTAGTTTGATCTTGGATTTTAACATCCCATCAACTGCTCAAGGTCATCCCATGATGAAACAGAAGAAGCACTGCGAGTCTTTAAAAGCTAACATGTGTGTTGGACCTACACACGAACACAAAATCAACAGCTTTACAAAAGCTAATAGAAGCAATTGATCAAGAAATCTGCAAACCAGCAATCTAGCATTAACAGCATGTTCCACATTTAACACTTGTTGCATCAGACTTAAGGATGCCGGCGTGTAAGTGTCAGTCGCACTACAATTCAAAGACACTCTTTTTCGGTTAACAATAACATATCATAAAGCATGCAACGTACCTCCCAACCTAAACTGTCGCACTCAATTCAAAATATATTCTTTTCTTTTTGCAATTGTTAGCTTATTTGCATATGTACAGCTCTCCCAACCTCTCATTTTTCTTTTGGTGGCCATAATGCAACTGTTTGCCTGTTTCTGCTTCCTCGGTGCTGGACTTGTGTCTGCAACAGGGAAAGCCACTGCTGTGTAGGTGTGCCCACCACAGCTGATGCTGTTGGCCACAGAGCAAATTCCAGAACTCTGGGACTGAAGGGTTCCTACCCACAACCTAGTTCCTTGTAAAGTGTTCTGCACTTTCTGAAGGATAGGGAATCTGGGAATGAGTATCCCATTATTACCAGCATGAGGCAAAACAAAACTGAAAGCTCTGCCCGATCAGTGGAACCGGTTCTTTGATTACGCAACTCATCCTTTTTGTAGGCACCAGGCTTCTGCTGCAATATCATGGCTATTAAAACATAGCATTGAAAACAAAAGAAGAAGAAAAATCCATCACACAAATTCACAACACACCCACTCAGTCCTTGCATATCTAGCTCGCTTGTTAAAAAAACAGTGACAGTTGAGGGAAGAAGAAAAAAAATCACACTTCAAGCCGACGACAAGCATACGCATTTCAGTTTCAGCCACTACCTTAAAACCGTTTAAATCTGTATAAAACAAACACTTCCACTAATCAAACGCTAGAGCTCTTTTAAACGAGCCAATAGCTGTTCTGCTTCTGACTCTGCTTCTCCTTTATTTTTGGGTGGTCGCCGCACTCTTTCCTGTGGCGGGGCGACACTGGTGTTATTGTCCACTTCAGAACTGCTGAGGTCAATTTCATGCACAGTGGAGCCAGTAATGTTCAGGAGGTCTTGTCGAGACCGTGATCGCGCCAGTTGAGCTCGCCTCTCAGCTGCAAAATAAATCCGAAGAGCAAAATCAGAGAAGATAAATTTTGACTGTTGCTGAAAGTGTGGTGCCTACACAGCTAAGAAGTTTCCTAAAACCAAATCAAAATTTTGGTGCAAATTTCTAGTACGGTGGTACTGCATTTTGGCAGTTTAGTGATATAAAAAACAAGCTCCACACTGATTTTTGAAAACGAAAACATATAAAGTACATTTTGAAGTTCACTGAACAGGTATGTATACAAAAACTAAAAACTTGTGCAGAAAGGAAACAGTTCTGTAATGCTGATGAAGCATTACATGTATGTCTGCACATAGTTGACAAACACACACACTAACAGACTACACACACTGACACATGCACACGCATGCGCGCAC
Organism: Alviniconcha marisindica; assembly: GCA_018857735.1. Classification (NCBI taxonomy): domain Eukaryota; kingdom Metazoa; phylum Mollusca; class Gastropoda; family Provannidae; genus Alviniconcha; species Alviniconcha marisindica. Next base: position 36,803 of record JABMCL010000546.1, read on the forward strand.
ACACATACACACAAACACATGCACACATACACGTGCTGACAGACACCTGTAGGTCTCTTTGACCTGCACAAATCTCTTGATTAATAAACAACTTAATGATTGATTCCCTGTTAGATCATACCTACCACATACCTATTACGTTTTTGCCAATACAAAAAATGTTCATATGCAAAACAAGACACAGATGCTTAATCCACCATGAAGAATTTACAGGTTGAAACACTGAATTAAAACAAAATCGTGTAGTACAGCATATCTATAGAAGGTACAACACATCAATAGAAGGTGCCAAAAACAAAGACTGTAGTGCATTCTCTTTACTTTGAATACCGTACACTGACACCACCATTGTGCTCTGTAACCCATTCTCATGGTTTGTGTGATTAGGTGTTACTCCAATGAAGTTTGAAGCAGCCTCATCTACTTTCATACCATCATAATTATCTTGCTACAGAATCAATTAACAGATATGCTGATTCATTTAAACACAGTCACCTTGCTTGTAAAATTGACAAACTATCCAGTATTCTGCACCCAACTCATTGCAAAATTACAGAAAACCTCTGAAATGAAAATGCTTCAGTGGCCAAGGCTAACACAAGCACAGTTACTGACCTGTGAAACTGGACAACACAAGGACTTGCTACCCATGGTCATTTTGTTATGAATCCCACCAGGGAATTTCTGCCTGCTCTGTTACTGGGTAATTACAGGCTACAGCAGCTGCAAAGGCAGCCCTAACTAGTCCTAGCTGTCTGTGTAATGAAGGGTAACCTATTTGTACTCTGATGTGACTGGGAAGGTCCACTAATATCTAATAACTGGGTAATTACAGGCTACAGCAGCTGCAAAGGCAGCCCTAACTAGTCCTAGCTGTCTGTGTAATGAAGGGTAACCTATTAGTACTCTGATGTGACTGGGAAGGTCCACTAATATCTAATAACTGTGGCAAAGACACCCAGCCCTCCTCTTGGGCACACACCACACAGCTTTTGTGTCAAGCACATGGCTCCAGGTTGTGTTCAGTTCCAGTCAGGGGGACTGGACTTTCAGTCCCGTTTCTTCCGGACAGTCAGGGTTCCCACAAACTTTCAATCCAAAATTCTCCATCTTTTAAAAAACTGTACCCCCCCCCCCCCAAAAAAAAAAGAAGAAGAAAAAACTAAAAAAAGAAAAGAAAGACCAAGTGCAATAGGACGGTCACCTACTCAACTGTAATTCACCCATGTGATGCATACATGTACACCTTTCACTGCACAAAGTACTGCCATTTGATTATTATATTTTAAACATAATAATCGTAGCCAAAGCATAAAGCTAACTGATTCAGCAAGTTGTTATCTGAGCCAGTCTGGAAACCACTGGCCTGTCAGTTTGACAGGACAAGTCAAAATTCACAAACTATCAAAACCTCAGTTGATTTGTTTTTCATTTTTCGCAGACTTTCAAAGCGTTGACGATGGCAGATCATTTTCCCCCCAATCTCTGAAAGGATGCAGAAACCCTGCGTATGAGGCTAGGAGACACCAAGCAGCACTGAGTCTATGCTGAGTAGTGGTCAAAGCAGGGACCTATTCACCCCTCCTGAAAACAATGCAAGTCCCATGTCACTTTGCCCCCTCCACTAGGTAACGCTTATTGGCACAGAAAATGTCTAATTCAAACAGAAAATCTAGAAGGTTCCCTAAGCCATTTCACCCCCTCCACTAGGTAACACTCTAATTTAAACAGCAAACCTTGAAGGACAAAACCAAAAAGGAAAATAAGAGCACATTCTTATCGCTTGCGAATGCTGTCCACCCCACTACACAAGTAAAACTGGAGAAATTTTCAAAGCCTTTCTCAAATGTATGCTTTCAAAAACAAAAACAAAGGACTTCATAAAAAGGATGATGACAACAATGACATGCACAGCTGCGAAAAAAATATGAATGAAAAGAGCAAAAAAACTGAAGAAAAAAACAAACATGTCTTTCATCTACAGCAGCAAACAAAAACAAAACACGCACACTAAACTCCAACATGGTTATGCACTCTATTCTTCTTCCTCAAATGCTATGTCTGCACTGGCCTGGTGTTAATAATTCAAGGTCAACAGACACAACAACAAAAAGTCTATACTGGAAAAATTCCAAGCCCCTGTTGCTTACAGTCCCAGAGAAAGGGGTGAAAAAATTTAAAATGCTCATACTCTGCTGCATCCCTTGATTGGCAGGATTAAATTATAAAAATATATATATATAAACATTTAACATTGTTTTTGGACAATTAAAAAGAAAAAAAGAAGAAAAAAGAAGACTAACGTTCTTTTTTATTTTTGTATTCTCTGAGGGGTGGGCATGCACACACACTGGGTGGAGTGGTGTGTGTGTGTGTGTGTGTGTGTGCGTGTGTGTGTGTGAGAAAGAGAGAGAGAGAGAGAGAGAGAGAGAGAGAGGGAGAGAGTGTGTGTAAGAGAGAGAGAGAGAGAGAGAGAGAGAGTGTGTGTGTGTGTGTGTGTGTGTGTGTGTGTGTGTGTGTGTGTGTGTGTGTGTGTGTGTGTGTGTGTGTGTGTGTGTGTGTGTGTGTGTGTGTGTGTGTGTGTGTGTGTGTGTGTGTGTGTGTGCATGTGTGTGTGTAAAGCCACTTATAATTATCACCCAAAATGTATGCCACAACTGTACACAGGAATACTGAGTCCAATGCCCTTGGTCAGCACATGCATTTACTCATTGTTAATACTTGTTGCAATAATGTGTTTCGCTGTGCACGTCAGAAGCACTATCAGGCATATGAGTAGTTACAGTTTATATTTTGCACAGCATCATTCACAAATACATGTACCAGTAGTCTGTATGTTAATTTTAGACAGGACTTTGAATAAATACGTCACTGACAGTTGTTGTTACTCTGTCAACGTGCTCAGTCTACATGTTATTACCGAAAATGAACCCACAGGCTGATGAATATGAAAACTCCTGCTACTGTTTCAATCATACAAAATTGGATACATGTATCATTTACAAGGATAACTGCAACAACAGCAACAGCAGCAGCTGCAGGAAGGTAAGTAGGAATGAATGCTGAAATGAATACATTTTTCAATTAAGTACACATTTCTTTGGGGAGTGTGTATATATTATATTGATTACACAGATATATACATACACACTCTCCAGTCCAAACACACTTTCAAGCAGGCTGTCAAGCTACTCATAAACATGTCATCCTGCTGACAGATTATCATACCTGTCAACCCATATAAAATAAATAAATTTCATTATTTGGGAGGGATACGGCCATATACAGGAAAATTATACAGGAAAACATGATTTTCATGAGATTTTGTTGCTGTTTTAAACTGAGCAAAAAGACTGAAAAACTGTCAAATGAGCAGCCAACACAAACCATCGCCAAATGCACACTGACTGGCCTAGTGCAATAGGCTAAGAAATCTTGTTGGAAATGAGATCTGAAGTTGTACATGCATATTTAGCACAACACTGCTTCTTCCTTCCACTGCCACATGTGCCAGTTGGAATTCAAAATGCCGCTGCTGCCAGCAAAAAAAACAAAAGACCCCGGCCTGCATAAGGGAAATACAGGTTCACAAGATCTGGACTAAGGTTCACTCCCAAAAGGGGTTGACAGCTATGGATTATATTTCAGCACACACAGGTGACGAGGTATGGTTCATCACTTCATTCTAGCGGGGCAAACCCGGAGACAAATTCTTCAAAATAAAAACTAAACAAAACCCTACTCAGTTCCACTAAGTCTGAAAATTCCGTTCAAATTACACCAATCCATCCTGTGTGTATTAACAAAGATAAGCACGGAACCCAGTTTGTTTATCACAGAGGTTTGCTCCAGACGTAGGGGACGTAGGGGAAAACGAGAGCATCAACATAAAATCCCACACACTGGTGAACATTGTGCCCAAACTGGCATCAAGTTTGGACAACCAGATGACACATACATTTAAAACAACACACAAAAAGAATGTGAAAACAACACGCAACCCCCCCCCCCCCCCCCAAAAAGAGGGGGGGGGGGGGGGAAGAGGGAGGAGCACAAGTTAATGCACTCCAAGGAGCAGACTCAGCAACAAAAGGCAGCCTGGCAACACTTGCAGGCGCAAATGCTGGATCAAAGAGACAGTGAAGCACAAGGAAAATGAACCACTCTGAGCTGAACGTGATGCACACCAAAAAAACAGTCACCCGAGCCGAACGTGATGCACACCAGAAAATAGAGTCACAAAGAAGAGCTGGCATTCAAACTGATGCAGCAGACCTCGAACAAAAGAAGCACATGGCGGCAAACCCAGAAAAGGGACATGCCTTTCCAATTCAGGCAACACTCAAAACAAAGGAGTAAGTCAGCAAGCAATTGGATTTTAAATTAATGTTGTGTCAACTGCAACAGGAGAGCAAGGGAAATAACCGAAAAGCTCTTCACAGAACAGCTAAAGACAATATGCGAAAAATGAAAAGTACACGTAAACAAACACAGACAGAAACAGACAGCCACACAGACACAAAAGGCAAACAATGCACATTTCTAAGAAATTGCAAGGTCTGTGTATGATGAACAATCATACACTGTCATAAATCACTAAAGGAAGGGGGGTGGGGGGTGGGGTGGGGGGGGAGACAAAAAATATATCAGGAGAAGCAGGGCTGTGGTAATGGTGGTGGTGGTGTGCGTGTTTGTGGGGGGGGGGGTGGGGGGGGGCTTTGAAGCTAATCAAAATTGAAAAAAACAAAAAACAAACAAACCAAACCCTCATTGTATTGGGGTCAGAGATGTGTGTGTGGATGTGGGCGGCAGATGGGTGGGAGGGCAGGGGGGCCGTTTTTATCTTCAAAATTAACCTGTGACCAAGAATCTTCATGACAATGGGTGATGCTGGGGGGAAGGGTGGGTGGGTAGGGAGCAGGGGGGGAAGGTGATCTCAGGGAGTCAATCTGAGAGTGAATCACAATGACCAAACATCCGTCAGAAGAAAGCGCCACACTAGCAAAACGTCCATGCGCAAGAACAGACTTGACCAAATATCACACTGCAAAGGCAGCGAGAGCATTCAATCGCTCCTGTCTCATCTCTGCAAACATCACATCAATCACTGCAGAGGAAAGAGAGGAGACACATCACAAGTAAAGCCGATAGACAGAATATGTGTTACTCCATGCCCGGAACGGAGGCCGTGAGAACAGTGAGAAGAGCGACATCCACTCATGCAATGTCAGACCAAGCAGTCAGTGGAGGAGGGTACCAGTGCAGTTAAGGGCTCTACACGCAGTCAGGCAATCCTTAACATTGCCAGGGCGGCTACAGTGTTGTTGCACGTACAAATGACAGTGAAGTTAAGGGCTCTACACGCAGTCAGGCAATCCTTAACAATGCCAGGGCGGCTACAAAGCTGCTGCATGTACACCCGACAGCTATCCACTACTGGGTGTTGACGCTGCAGCTCAGCTCTATGGCTCGGTTCTCCAAGCTAAAGGAAGGGTAACAGGAGTCTGACTGGTGCTGAGCACCTGCCGGAAGTTGCTTCAAGGTGTTCCCCTTTAGGAACATCCCCCCCCCCTCCCACCCCACCCCCAGTTTGTATGACTATGAACCCTTAAGGTTACAACCCTGAAGCTGGTGGGATCAGATACAAGCTGGATTACTACTGGATTGGGGCAATGATAACCCACAGAAATACTCCACTGAGGAAACTTTACCCCCCCCCCCCCCCCCCCCCACCGACCCATTTCTGCCTCCTTTCCCTCCCCTTAATACAGTATGTGCTGTAGCTCAACTGCATGCTGACAGGTTTGTTGTTAATGACATGGTTAAAGCTTTTGATGTTGTTGTTAACGACAGGGTTTAAACCTTTTCCACAGTTTTAAGTTCTGGGGTAGGATTTGGCCCACCATAGCCTGCATTCAAGCTGAAAGTTGGTCAGGATTCTTTTTTTCTAAATACCTTCTGTTTATTACCATTTTACCCCCCCCCCCCCCACCAACCTGTGCCTGTGGGTTGCTCACATGCCTTTTGGTAATGACTGTACATTTGCCAGCTCTTTCAAAGGTGTCAGGTTTCTTATTCACCTGCATGCAACAGGTAACAGGGACAAAAAAAATTCTCCCCGACAGTGACTGTAAATGTGACCCCCTGGTGACAACTGCCATGCCTGTTAAGAAAAAGCCCATCAGTTGCAGGTTTAGTTGGTGGCTTTCACCATGGTGCTTGATCCAACCTTGCTTGGAGCACTGGCGACAAACGCCCTTACCCATCAGGCAATAATCAGTACACCAACACTGACAGAGGTTAGCGCTGCCGGTCTCTGTACAGCGAAGCTGATGCTGGCAGACACCGATGGTGGGTGAACTTGCTGCTGGTTCAAATCAGACGGTCAGCGTGAAATAATTCGCTCACTCCCTGGAGGGTCTTACTCATACTAGTCATAGGCATGAAAATGACCATGAAAGAGCAGCTGATGACATCTGTGTCAGTTGGACCAACTTCAGCTGGATCTTGAGAAAGGGATGATGATGTTGAAACTATCTTGAAAAAGTGATGGTGAAACTATCATCCGCTGTGGTATATTTATATGATAACCTGGCAGCAGGGTCCGGTACAGCATTACCAAAGCCCAAGAAGAAGGATCATGTCCTACTAAATGAAGCCAGTGGGCACAAGTGGCTGGCGCATGGTCTCATCACATTTAATGATTTCTATTGTTCTACTGTCCATTGCTCAACCTACCTCCAAAACCTCCTTTGCAAAGCTCAGTTCTTTTCCATTATTTCTGTGTCAGACCCACCTCTCTTTCTCTAACATGGCCCCCCTCCACCCCCCACCCCATCTTTTTGAAACCTTTGCCTTTGAAATACTGAATACTGAAATGTAAAATGCTATGAGACTGAACTGAAACTGCCATGAAACTGAAGACTGTTCCCTCTGACCATGAAAAAAAAGAGAGGAAAAAACCCCAGGAGGAGACAGATGGCTTGAGATGCAAGAGATTACAATATCTACACACATGCCAGTCACAAGTCAGTCATGTGACTGCAGCAGTACACAAAACCAGTCACATGACAATCACATGACTGCAACAGTACACAAAATCAGTCACATGATCGCAGCAGTACACAAAATCAGTCACATGACAATCACATGACTGCAGCAGTACACAAAATCAGTCACATGACAGTGATACGACTGCTGCAGTACAGTAAGTCACATGAAAGTCACATGACACTGCTGCAGTACAAGTCACATGATGGTGATGTGACTGCTGCAGTACAATGATGAAGCCATATGACAGTCACATGACTGCTGCAGTACAATGATGAAGTCACATGACAGCAATGTGACTGCTGCAGTATAATGAGGAAGTCACATGACAGTGACACAACTGCCACAGTACACTAAGTGTTGGTGCCATGCAAGCACACAGAGCTGTGGTCACCTACACGTAGGATGATGAGGAGCTGCTGCCTCTTCGCGACCGAGCCAAATTCGACATCCGGTCTGTTGTTGCAAACATTCATGGCAAAATGAAAAGGTGATGTGGCATAAACATAAGACACGCGTAATAAGCATTTGATTATATATAAATGTATATGTAGCTTTGACAGTCTTAACAAGCAAAACGTGGAGAAACAAAAACTAAAAAAAACTTTAAAAAAAACAGCAGACCAGCTACCATGATCAAAAAAATAAGAAACATAAATAAATGCACGTGATCAAATCCTGACAAAGAAGGGGAAAAATGCATGTGAGCGCAAATTGACACTTTAAATTGACGCTAGTGCAGGAAGATTGGGGGGGATGGGGCGGTGAGAGCAGGAAGCACACCCCAACAGCAGTTGTTTTTAAGAGAAATATAAAATAATGTTAAAAAAAAGAAGAGAAAAGTGTTTGATCCGGTCTCAGTCTGTGGACTGAGAAGGCATAAACTGATAGCATTTCACAGATTAAACATGGAGGGGCGGGTGGGGAGCAAAGCGAGACAGACAGACAGACAGACATAGACAGGGAAAGCGAGAGAGACTGACAGACACAAACACAAGGAACTAGCTCCTAACAATATGCCAAGGTAAATAATTACCAACTTCTGACCACCACCACCCCCTCCCCACAGCCCCACCCCTGTTTAAATTGGGTTTTTTATAACAGTACACCCAAATTTTCCCACATGAAGCTCAGTCCTCACACTATCTGACCATTTTTAAGCTCTATGACCACATGTGCCAAGGGCTGTATTTTGTCTGCCGTGCACAAGTGCAGAACTACGGCACTACCACTCTTTTCATGACCGTCCAAACAGCAAGATGTGGTATTCAAAGTGGGGTGGTCTTCAGTAGGTAGGTAGGTTGGGGGGGGGGGGGGGGGGGGATGTAAATGAAACATAGAAAGAAGAATGATATATCCCCCACCCTCTTTCCCCAGAACAAAAAGGTATTTTAAGAGAGAGCGGTCTCTCCTGTTGGTCTTGAGAGAGTGGTCTCTCCGGCTGTTTTTTTTTTTTAAAGTGAGAGTGATCTCCCCTGCTGTTTTCTTAAGAGAGAGTGGTTTCTCCTGCTTTTTTTTTAAGAGAGAGTGGTCTCTTCTGATGATTTTTTTTTTTAAGAGAGTGATCTCTCCCGAAGCAGTGTTTCTAATCTTATCTCAGTTGCTTCTCTGGACAGTTACGCATAACGACACAAGAGCACTAGCTCCGCAAAAATGGAAAGAAAAGGCATTCACTGTTCTACATGGTACAACTGCAGTCCACAACACCTGTGGCAACGTGGTGGGAAATAAACAGTGCATTAGAAAAATATTTTTAAAAATACAATAAAAAGTGAAAAATTTGAGAACAACGAGGAGAGACGACTGCTACCCACCTCCTGCCGCCCGGGGTGTCCGCCTCTTGCCGTCACGCTTCTCCCGATTGACGTTGAATGCTGATCCTGTCTTCAACGCTTCTAGCAGGTTATCCATCACACCTTCCTGGTCGTCGTCTGCAAAAAGAAAACAGGAAGAGTTTCTCAAAATCTGACAACCAGATAATGGCCTGACAAAATCTGTGTGGAGGTCACAGTGAACAAAAACACTCCCTCAGCTACAACATCTCAGCAGTGAATGCTCGAAAAACAACCTCGAAAAACAACCCGCTCATTAAATTCTGTGATCTCATTGCAACTGACTTGCCAGTTTAGTAGGAAATCTCGCACATATGTAAAAGCAACCCACATTTCTATCATCTCAAGTGTGCTAAATTACATAACACTGAGCAAGAGGGACCAGCACCTGTGTTTTAAGTCAGGTGTAAAGCACACAGGCAAGTGTAAGTAAGACATACAGACCTAAAAACTCACAGACCTGTATGAGACAGAACACACACACACACACACACAAAGACACATAATGTGTCATAGTACAAAACACACACAGACCCGTGTGCCAAGTATGAGACAGAACACACACACACACACACACAAAGACACATAACGTGTCATAGTACAAAACACACACAGACCTGTGTGCCAAGTATGAGACAGAACACACACACACAAAGACACATACTCTGTTAAAATACAACAAAAACACACACAGACCTGTGGTCATGTCCAGAAGCGCTTTCTGCCGCGCCTTCTTTTCTTTCTTTTCTCGTTCCGCTTTTTCTTTGGCTTCCTTGGCTCGCCGAATCTTTTCCTGCGTCTCCCGCATCTTGGCGTTCTCCTTCATGGCCCTCTGAAATGACAAGCCAATGAAACATTAGGCATGGGAGTTAATTTGTGCTCAAAATACATACCACAACAACAAAGACCTGAGTATGGTATGGTAACTCTCAACTGGCATGCGTATAAATACAAGGTGCATAAACTCCACCAGAGGTACATCATCTCAGTCATGGGCACTGGAAAAAAACGCCTCGGTCATGCAGGCCCAACAGGTGCTCCCAGGGGCCATCCAGACCCTGACGACTATCATTGGTGGGAGCTGCCACAAGTATCATTTTTGTTGCGACAACAGTTTTGTCATGACAAACACGTGTTTGTCGCAAGAAAACACATCCTTTGTCATGACGAAAGTATGCTTGCTGCAACAAAACGTTTATCATGACAAACATACTTTTGTTCTGACAAATACTTGTCATGACAAACATAATTTTGTTGCGAAAAGCACGTTTTTTGTCGCAACAAAAAGTATGCTTGTCACAACAGAACTTTTGTTGCGACGGACACGTGTTACTTTTGTTGCGACAAAAATATTTTGTCGTGACAAACATGATTTTGTCATGACAAAAGTTTTGGCACAGCAAGCATACTTTTGTTGCAACAAAAGACCTGTTTTGGAACGACACAAATTATACTTGTGGCAGCTCCCACCAATGATAGACGACACACACAGGCAACATCACTGCAAGGGTGGGGATAGGTGAGGAAGAGTGGGTGGTGGTGGTGGTGGTGGTGGTTGTGGGGAGGGGGGCTGGGGGCAAAGACCTGTGCCCCCCTCAAATTATTTGATTTTATTGTAACCTTTTATTTTGCCTCCCTGGGCATACAAACAGATGGAAACAAAAATCTCTTAAATCGTGTACAAACGAAGTTAAGCACTGTTTGCTAAATGTGCATGACTGGTTGTGCTGAGTATCAGCTTGGGTCATACACTGGGATGTCCTTGGGTTGCAAATGTGTAGCAAGGTGGTATAGAAGGTGGGGGTGAGGGGAGGTGGTGTGCAAGAGTACTTGCATGCATGTCCATATTGCATATAGGCATGCAAGCACATGTGTGTGTGTGTGTGTGTGTGAGTGCGTGCATGCTCATGAACTTAGTTTGACCTGACGCTGCTGCTGCTGCTGCTGCTGCTTGTGTGTGTGTGTGTGTGTGTGTGTGTTGTGTGTGTGTGTGTGTGTGTGTGTGTGTGTGTGTGTATGTAAGTGTGTGTGTGTGTGTGTAAGTGTGTGCATGCTCATGAACTTAGTTTGACCTGATGCTGCTGCTGCTGTTTGCATGTGTGTGTGTGTTTGTGTGTGTGTGTGTGTGTGTGTGTGTGTGTGTGTGTGTGTGTGTGTGTGTGTGTGTGTGTGTGTGTGTGTTGTGTGTGTAGTGTGTGTGTGTGTGTGTGTGTGTGTGTGTGTGTGTGTGTGGTGTTATGTGGGTGTGGGTGGGTGCATGGTGTTATGTGGTGGTGTGTGTGTGCATGCATGCATGCAAGTGTGAGTGTGCCTGCGTGCACATGAACTCAATCTGACCTAACACTGTTGCCTGCTGCTTTGTTGGCAGCACTGGCTGTCTATGGCCGAAAAGAGTATGTGCATCATCCTACAGTACCTGCAGTCCATCCTTGAAGGCCTTGAGGTCGCCAAAGAACTCCTCGAGGGAGTACTTCTTGGGGTCAAAGGTGAAGTACTTGGCCATGTCTTTGTGCAGGCCTTCAAGCCGCTTCAGCATGGTGGACAGCAGCTCGTGCTGACCTTTGGCTGACCCCAGGAAATCGTCACCTCTGTTAAGGATCACTTCCAACACAAACGCTTCTTCACTTAGTCCCATAAACTTTGGGGCGGAGGGAGTTGGGGGGGGGGGGGGGGGGGGGGGGGGCTCTTCAGTCACACCAAAACAGGAAGTGACATTTTGTCAGGCATTTTTTTGGGGGGTACAGTTCTCCAGTCAGATCTGAACCAACCACCCAGACCAAGGCACAGGAACTTGTGATAAAAGAGGATTACAGCAACTTGCAACACAAAAAGGTCACTGCAACTTGTGACACAAAAGGCCCACACCAACTTGTGACACAAACGGGCCACACAACTTGTGACACAAAAGGGCCACACCAACTTGTGACACAAAAGGCCCACACCAACTTGTGACACAAAACGGCCACACAATCTGTGACGCAAAAGGGCCACAGCAACTTGTGACACAAAGGATATTTTCATGACAGCTGGGAACCTGTCGTCCTCGTCAGCTCCCTTGCTGATGTTCTTGACATCCAGCTCAACCTGCTTGATCTGCTTCTCCATCTGCTTCAGGTTCTTCTGCAGCATCTCCAAGGACACTGCAACAACACCAACACGCGATGTGAGGTTACTTTCATCAACAGAGCTCCAGCTTCCGCTCGGGCTGTGTTACAATACACCAACACCAGCAAGAACACCAAGGCTACATTAACTGAACCAAGTCGCACAATTCTAAGCCAAAAAAGAGAAGAAGAATTCACAAATTTGTATCTATAATAATAATAATGGAAATTTCTAAAGCACCTACCTACCCCACATCTCGTAGTGCTGAACAAACATAACACGCTTAAAGTACACTGAGATGGAGAACGTTCAATTTAATAAGAGCTAACACATAATGTACTCATCAACAAAGTTCAGGCATAACTATATGCAAGATGCACACACACGCATGCATGCATGCGCGCGCGCACGCACACACGCAAACACACGCGCACACATTGTACAGACAGATACAGGTGAAGGACAACGTGTCTTAACTGAAATATTCTGCAAAGAGAAATGTCTCGAGTTTGCTTTTAAAGGAAGAGAGAGTAGCAGAGTGCCTGATGTCTTGGGGGAGATTGTTCCAGATGTGGGGGCTGAAGTGTGAAAAAGTGTGAAAGCCATGTGTTTTGTGGTTGAAGCATTGGAGTTTGAGCATGCATGTGTCTCACGAAGAGCGGAAAGAGTGGGAAGGACTGTAAAGGTGTAGCAGCTCAGAAAGATAAGAGGGATTGGAACCTGTGATTGCGTTGTAACACATGCAAGCAGTTTTGCATTTTATTTGTTCAAAAACTGGGAGCCAGTGGAACTGCTGTGGGAGAGGTGTGCAGTTTTTATGGCGTGGTGCGCTGAGAATAAGGCGTGCAGCAGCATTTTGGACTTTCTGCATTGACTGAATAACAGAGTCAGGAGTGCCCATGAGAAGAGAATTGCAATCGTCTAATCTAGACAATAAACAAGAAGTTACCAGTAACTTTGCTGCATCTTCTGTGAGGTACCTGTGAATGGAGCTGATGTGTTTTAGTTCAAAGTAAGCTCGCAGATTCTGATTATGTGTTGCTTCATTGATCTACAGATCGACAGCCTCAAGAAAACTGACATTGAAGTGAAGCAGCTACTCATTAAAATGTATCAGAATTACTGATGTCATAGACAAAAGATCTCACTGCCAATGTCAAGATATGATATGACACAATATATCATCACTGTTATAGAGCTAACAATGGAGCAGAAACAAAACAAAAACACACACAAAAAGCATTAAGGGGAGCAACTCTGTATTGACAATTGATCACAGTTTGTCATGTAGTTGTTTCCCTTGGACCCATTGACCGCATCCTACACAAAAAATGTTTGACATTCGTTTGAGCTATAGCGTGTGGCTCCCAAATGGCTAGGTAAGAAAAAAAAACAGCCACACATACAATCCTCTCACCCTATGGCTGTTCTACTGAGGAACATGTACATATATGCACTCACACTACACACACCCATACGCATTCACGCTCACACACATGCATACACACATGCATGCATGCACACACACACAAAACCACACTCAAACACACATGCATGCATACACACACACACACAAAACAACACTGACACACACACATATGCATACACACATGCATGCACACACACACACATGCACACACACACACATGCGCACACACACACACACACAGAGCCACACTCACACACACACACAGGTGCACATAATTATATACCCCCCACATCCCTACCTCTGGCTGCCCTGTCTGTGTGGATGGTCTCATCGAGGAAGCCCAGAATGTCTGGGTGTTTCTCCTCCATGATTTGGGCCAGGAAATGCAGCATGGTGATCTTGCCATCCACACTCTTTGTGTTCTCCAGCTGCCAAGCAAGCAAACAACACAGGTCAGCATCTCTTTCAGCAGGCTCTGCACCACGTCACACAATATACCGGAACAGCCCCTGAAGATGCAATGCCTAAGAAACCAATGAAAAGCCAAACGAAGCTGAGAGCTAAAGCGTCAACACCTCAGGATCTGCGCAAGAACATGCAGCGGTATCTTATTCATGTCCTCGTGCTGTAAAAAGCACACACAAACAAAACACACACCACAGTGAATTTAATCATCCACTCTTCATGATCTGCACCAGGACACATGTGGCATGGCATAATCACATTCAGGTCCAGCACCAGGACGTATATAGCATAGCGTAATCATGTTCCTGTCTTTGTGTTCTCCAGCTGTCAGCCACATAAAATGACCTGCATCATGACACACAGCATCCTGTTCTCTTCTTTGTGTTCTCTTAGATGTCTGTCAAACAAAATGGTCTGCTCTGTAACAAAATGCATCATTATATTCCCATTTTTGTGTTCACTAGCCATCACTCAAACGTAATGATCTGTGCCACGACACACAGTACTACCCTAGCGGTCACTTAAACAAAATGACCTGTGCCACAACACATAACACTCTTACAGCGGTCACTAAAACAAAATGATCAGTGCCACGGCTCAAAGCACTATCATAGTGGTCACTCAAACACCATGACCTAGGCCCTAACACATCACATGGTCATATGTCTGTCTTTGTGCTTTCTTGCAGTCAATGAAACAAACAGTGAGAATAGCAAGCATAACCTTCTGTGCTGCATGATCTGCACCAACACACACACTACAAACATCCCCTTACCTTGGGCAGGAAGCTGATGTCGAAGCCGATGGACTGAGCGTTGCGCGAGCCGGTGTTGAGATAGTTCCCCATCAGCAGCACCAGCTCCAGCAGCTGTCGGAAGCGGTCGCTATTCAACACCTCTTCACAGGCCTCTGTGGCTGCTACCAGATCCTGAGCGCACACACACAGAGAAGAAACATTAAGACCACCCACCCTGATGAGAGCTAGAGCACTCCTCCGTTGAGGACCTTTTCTTCCCCTGCAACCTTACCTGTCACTTTTCGTTGTTTTTTAATGTAAAGTAAATGAACCATTAACCTGGGACAACCCCTCTTTTAATGCCCTGGTGCATGACCTATAAGGTTGAATGGGCATCAAAACCAAGGACCTTTTTTCCACTCTCAAACTTTTCCTTTCATGTTTTCAATGTAAACAAACTGTTAAACACACAGAAACAGGTTACTATAACTTGTATAAGTGAACCTCATGCCATGGATGGGGGTGGGGGAGTTGGGGGGGGGGGGGGGGGGGAGAAGAGACAGACAGAGACAGAGAGAGACAGACTGACAGAGAGAGAGAGAAAGAAAGAGACAAAGATCCTGACAGGTAGCAATGCCTCCAAATATAGCCATGTAACAAGTTAGTTACTCTTGGATTTTAACATCCCATCACCCACATAGAGTCACCTCTGGATGAACAAAGCAACAAGGTAGCTAAAGCGGGTGGATGGATGCCACAAAGAGGCTGGCAGAGGGACAGACTTACTGGTTTGATATCATCCACCATCTCAGGGAACCTCATCTGGAACAACATGGACTCCAGCCGCTGCGTCACCCGCTTGATGGAACTCATCTGTGACCAGACGGAAACAAAACGCTGTCACTTTACAGGCAACAACATCACACACACACCTGCATTCTTATACAGTGTGGAACTCATGTGACCAGAGGGAAACAAAACGCCGTCACTTTACAGGCAACACTATCATACACACATGCATTCTTATACAGCATGGAACTCATCATGTGACCAAAGAGGGAAACAAAACGCCGTCACTTTACAGGCAACACTATCACACACACTCTTATTATACAGTGTGCCTTGTGGGTGTTTTGCACAATTGCTGACCAAGAAAGTAATTCCCTGCTGATCCAGACAGATACTAAAAGTGGTTTCTTTTGTATTACTTGTATTCAATTTTCAATCAACCAAAGAAGTGAGAAAAGCTAATTAGGGACAAAGATTTTGCCAAGGCTTGAAAAGTGGAAAGTTGCATGAATAGCACAACCATCATGGCAAGTCCTTTAAGAGGTGTGTGGCTCTGGTGATATTTTACAATTGTTTCCAACAACTGATTTTATTTTCCACATGGAAACGATTGTCAAGTGTTAATAAATACAACCGGAACAGGAGCCTCATGCCTGCAGGGATTTTCCCAGCCACAGACAATTCCCATTCAATACATGACAGTACCTTCTCAGTCTTACACTCATGCTCATGCTCATTGGTTACCTGTCCAAGCCAGAATAGACTACAAACTGTCAACTATCTGTCACAACTTCTGCTCTGATTCATCTTCTGCCTATCTCTATGACCTCACTGTGAAACCCCACATGGGGATACTTCACATCCCCTGTGCTAAAACTAAAATCTTTGGCCAGCGTTCTTTCTCTTACTGTGCTCAAAAGCAACTAATTATCTCCCTTCTGACATGCATGCGTGGTGTGTGACTGTGAGGACTACAATGTTATGTTTATATATTACTTTTGAGGTTTTATGCAGACCTTTTCATTGATCTTCTGAAGCACAGTGTGCTCATTCTTGTCAGTGAGCTAGTGCAGTAGAAATGACTGCTATTATCATCATTATGCTCAAAATAGAGCTACAGAAATGACCGCTATCATCATCATTATGCTCAAAATAGTGCTATAGAAATGACCGCTATCATCATCATTATGCTCAAACGATCACTGACCACAATAGCGAACTGTTCGGGCTCAGCAAGCTCATCATACTGATCCTTCATGGCAGCCAGCTGGTTCATCTGGTCGGCATCAGGCATGTTCTTGATCAGCTGCTCCAGGATGCCCGCCGTCAGGTTCTCCTGGTCGCAGGCAAGGATGCGTCGCTTGATCTCTTTGTATGGCACTTTGATGGAGCCCAGCAAGATGGCTGTGGAAAGAAACACAATGAAATGAAACACTGAACTGAAACACAAAGCACGACCCCTAGCATGACCACAGTGGAAAATAAATACAATGAAATGAAACACTGAGCTGAAATACAAGTATGGCCCTTAGCTATAGACCACAGCGGAAACAAAGACAATGAAATGAAACACTAGACCATTCCAAAGTACAAACCCCAGCAAGGCCAGGGTGAAAAATGAATCACGTGAACTAGAAGTGAACACAAGACCATTTCCAAATATGACCCCTGGAAAGATGAGTGTGGAAAATGAATTGTACAAAACAAGGGCGAGTTCAAAACCATTTCATTTTCAAAAGATGACCCCCAGCAAGATGTTTGTGGAAAACAAATCATAGTGAAACATAGGTGAACACAAGACCACTTCAAATTGCATGTCAACCACAGTCCTTTTATGCTTTGCTCTCCAACGGAGTGAGTCTGCACTCTTTCTTGGTGGGGCTTCAGGCACACCAGTGCCCATTTTAATGCATCACCATTCTGGCAGTGACAGTGTCGCGTTACTAAGCGTAGTTTTCCCCAGCGGAGTGAGTCTCCACTCTTTCTTGGTGGGGCTTCTGGCACACCAGTGCAATAGCATCACCATTCTGGCGGTGACAGTGTTGCGTTACTAAGTGTAGTTTTCCCCAGCGGAGTGAGTCTGCACTCTTTCTTGGTGAGGCTACTGGCACACCAGTGCAATAGCATCACCATTCTGGCGGTGACAGTGTCGCATTACTAAGTGTAGTTTTCCCCAGCGGAGTGAGTCTGCACTCTTTCTTGGTGGGGCTACTGGCGCACCAGTGCCCATTTTAATGCATCACCATTCTGGCGGTGACAGTGCTGCGTTACTAAGTGTAGTTCCCCTCTCCCCACCCCCAGGGATTGGCTCATTCCCCGCCAGTACCGTCTCCAGAGACCACTTGGCATTAAACAGGCTCAGCAACATTAACAACTGTTGGTCTGGTCGTTTCCACAGGGACTTACACAAGTTCTGTCCAGCCTTGGCATCCAAAACCCTCAGTTCCTTTCCTTTCTTCACTGGTTTCTGCACAGCTTCTGTGGATTCTTTCTTGGCTGAAATTACCACAAAAAACAAAATCAAAAGTGCACCCAATCATAAATATACATAAAAAGGATACAAGCAGACACATTGATGCTTAATGTGCATACCATGTGCATGCATGTGTTTATATGCATGTATATGTGTCTGCACTTCAAATTAAAAAAAGTTGCACAAGAAAATGGGTTAAGCTGGGGTGGACACAGTGGTCGTTTAACCCCTTCACTGCCACGATATCATTTGAAAATGACCAATAAAAGCGCAAAATTTAAAAGCCTTAAGCCTTTTTGTTTTCTTTTTTTGCTTTAGCATGTGAATTCATAAAAACCCAACAGCACTGAAAGCCGATTTGCTATAGGACCAGGAAATGTACTGTTTGCAGGAGCATCTATGCATCTTTCAACCCAGATATTTTACAGACTGGGTCAGTGCAGGGGTTAATTGGTCTACCTCAAACACCCTTGCCAGTCCACTGTTTCCAATGGTGACAGCCTCTGTAGCAGCTACAGTACGAACTAGCAATGGGACCATGGACTCAGTCCTAAAACTTTAACCCTTTCAGCGCAGCCTTGGCCAACCATGAACTTCTCAGACCAACAGCTTTCAGCTTGGCTGGCTTGGTGTGGGGGCTGTTCCATTCTCAGGATAATATGAGAGAGAGAGAGAGAGAGAGAGAGAGAGAGAGGGGAGAGAGGAGAGAGAGATATTAATAACAGGGTGAGATGCGATGCACAAAAACGATTTAAGATACAACAGACAAGCATGCAACCTACGACAGACAAGACAGAAGAAGAGAGAAGAAAAAGGTATGGAGAGAGAGAAAAGAGAAGAGAAAAGAGAAGAAGAAGGGGAGAGAAGAGAGAGAAGAGAGAAAAGAGAGAGAGAGAGAGAGAGAGAGGGGGAGAGAGAGAGAGAGAAGGAGAGGGAAGAGAGAGAGAGAGGGAGAAGAGAGAAAACGTGTAATGATTTACAATTTAAAATTATAAAAAACAACAACTTTTAAGCTATGCAACCTACTGCAACCACATTTTACACAGGTCCTGGCAGATCGTCAGGACATGATTACTTTGTACAAGTTTGGATGAAATGTATGCACTCATCCGATATATTTAGTATAAAACAGCATGGAAGTATGTGCGTCCACTTGCCAACCCTGTCAGGCACTGTTGCCTGACCATGAGGTTCAAATGTTAATTCAATTCAAATTTACTTGAAATGTTGGTGATGTGCACACTACACCAGCAAGAAGGACTGGAGTTACTTCCTCTCCTAACAGTTTGGAATAAATGTCTCCTGGTCACCACCACACTCTTAACATGACTGAAGCCTGTCCTGAGCTCACGCACACACAATACCTGGCGCTTTAGTGGAGAACATGGACTCCAGGTTGAGGAATATGTCGATGTCTTCAAACTCTGTTTCGTCGGTTTTCAACCATATGGACTGCTTGTCGATTTGCTTGGCCTGAAGCTGGAACCAGACAAAAGGCAGCTCTTGCATGAGTCAAACATGCGCACGCCCACACACACACACACACACACACACACACACACACGCACACACACACACACACACACACAGAGGCTCCTGCACACATGAGCATAATGACTACAAAAAGCTTAATTTACACACAACTTAAAATGGGCTGCAAACAGAGGTTTGAGATGGACAATGACGGCAGCACAGAATGAAAAACATGGCAGGTCTACAGTTTTGGGAAAAGAAACGTTTTGAGGTTACACCTGAATGAGTTTTGCTATAACAGGATAAGATTTCTAGCAAAAATGTGGTCTTTTGTAAGCGGGTTGGTCCTTGGTAAGGGCGTTCATAATAGGAAGTGAAGGGTTTCACAGTCTTGAAAGAGGGTGGGTGGGTGTGGGGGGGCTGGTGGGGGGTTAGGATGGGGAAAGGGTCTCTCAACAGGGTCTGGTCTTTGGATCAGGGGTTCAACTGCATACAAACCAAGCACATCAACACCAACAACAACAAATGTCTGACAATTATTTCCCTTTTACCGACCTTGTTCCAGTTGAGTCGCTTGGTTGGCACGTTGACCTCGTACTTTTTCTTCTGCTTCATGCCGTGGGGCAGCTGGTTGGACGGCGGAGACATGGCGGGCGGGCCTGGAGCACCAGGGGGGCGGGGAGCACCAGGAGGAGGGGGTGGAGGTGGGGGACCACCGCCAGGGGGAGGGGGCGGGGGTGGTGGCGGGGGCGGACCGCCTCCAGGGGGAGGGGGCGGGGCTGGAGGTGGGGGTGGCCCACCTCCAGGAGGGGGCGGAGCTGGGGGAGGCGGGGCAAAGCCGCCGGGTGGAGGGGGCGGGGGAGGAGGAGGAGGGGGCGCGCCACCCTCACCGCCAGCGCCAGGTTGGGCATGCTTGGAGATGGCAGCCGACACGGTGGAGCTGATGCCTTCGCTGATCTGAAAGCCAGAAGCAAGAGCCGTGAAGCCAACATGGCGGCTGGGAGGTAGCAGAGGGTTCTGCTCTGCGCACTATGCCCCGGAGTCTTTCCTCCCAAGCTTTCGATCTAACCACTGTGCAGTGATTGACCATCTGATTCCAGCATTCAAATCAATGTAATTTGCTTCCATTGTTTTCAGCTGATTCTCTCTCACTGTCAGTGAACACTTTACTATAAAGGTTTTGTTTGTGTCAGTGAACACAAGCCATTGCTTTGCTTTAAAAGTGTTGTCTGGAATCAACCAGTCCTTTGCTCTCTCGCTATGCTTTAGCTTGTGAGGAAAGCATGGTGACCACTCTTTGGCTGTTTGCTTTGCTTTGTGCTGGACAATCCTGCTCATGATGATGTGCCATAAAACCACGTCTCTTTACCAAAATGATCAGCAGTTAAGAAGATAGTCTGATTATATGAGCCCTCACTGTGACTTTGACCTTCCTTGGTTGTTTGCTTTGCTTTGTGCTGGACAATCCTGCTCTAGTTCATGACGATGTGCCACCAAACCATGTCTCTTTACCAAAATGATCAGCAGTTGAGAGGACAGTTTGATTATATGAGCCCTCAAAGTGACCTTGACCTTGCAGGTAGCAAAACAGATTTTCCTGCATGACACTCCAGCTGATGATGATGCACCACCAAACCAATTTTGGTTACAAGGGTAAACAGGTTAAGAATACACCATCTAGACAAATTCTGGACAAATGGACACAGTGATTCCAATATGTTCCCATCAACATCATTTCGTTTCAAAAGATTGAGTGTGCGCACACACACAAGAACATGAAGAAGACATTTTACTCTTTAGTTTTCAATCAAAACAAAGACAACGCCCAGCCTACCTGCTTTTTTAGAGTGGCAAGTTCCTCTTCGTACTGTTTGACTTTGTTCTCCAAACCAGTGAGCTTGGCCTCCGACTCTTGCTTGGCTGTCAGTGCATGTTCCAGCTTGGAGTTCATCTCCACCATTGATACTTCTGAGTCTTCAAACCTGGACTTCTCTGTCAAAGTGCCTGGAGACACACACACAGGTAAGTTGTGACTGACAATAAAAACGTAAGTGAGGCGCAAACCTAATAACCTTTTTCTCCTTTGTTTTGCTTTCCCATCTCAATTGAGTGTAGCAGTCCAAAAGCTGCATACACTTATTGTCAGCAAAAGTTCAGCAGTCAAATGACCAATTACTTAGCACCTTGGCACACCTTATGTGTGCAGCAAACTGTACACATTTCCTTCCAACTATACGTATTCAGCACAGGTGCACAAATGCACATCGCAAACCAATCTTTCAGCAAATAAACAAGGAACAAACATCGCCATCTTGAAAGACTTACTCAGCAGAGGTTCCACCTCAATTTCAAATCTTTTTGTGTGCCTGAAGTCGGGGTCCACTCCACTCCTGTGTAGGACAATCTGAGTGATGCACTCCTCTATCAGCTTGTAGTATTGAGGCCTGCAAACACACACACATCCTGTGGATTCACTACACGCTGGGAGGACCAGAGGACAGCGGGGGTAGTGTGGAAACAGTGTCTACACCATCGCAAAACAAGTCTGGTTACAAAAGGTTGACTGGTTCAGAAGAATTCTTCTGGGCAAAGCTCAGACAGAAGGACATGGCGATTCCAACATACTCCCCCACCCCCCCAAACAAAAACTGTTGTTACAGAAGGTATAATAAAATGACTGTATAACTTTGCATATGCATGCATGTGTGTTTGGCTTGGTGGTCATTTCCTAGGGAGAGCAGATGCTGCAGGGTGGGACAGAGAAAAAGACACAGTGCCACCTCTGACAGTGACACACTGCCACAAACCCTCAAACAAGGTTCCTACAAACGTTTTACTCCAACATTCACAAGCTGTTGGTGCCTCTTTTCTTTTCCTCCCAGAATTCAAAGTTTGCTAGTGCACTGTCTGTCTGTTGCTTAAAAAAGCATTTCCACTGAAAGTCTGTGCCTATTTTGAATTGTCTAATTAAAACAGCTGTTCTTTTTAACTTTTCGTATGCTTTGATTGAAAATCAAAGATCAAATTAATACTCACAAACACATCTTTAATTCACCACATGTGATGCATGTGCATCTTTTATGTCATAGCTTACATGACAAAGTATTGGCATTTCACACTTACTGGCTAGTTATTTGTAAGTTGGGAAATTACTGGATCGTCACTTTGACAGGAGACGTAAGTGAAATTATTCCTTTTTCACAGACTTTTAAGGCCTTAAAAATGGCTGATGATTTCCTCCAAACTTTCAACAACTGTAGGAACCCTTTAGTAAATGTAAAGTGTGTGTGTGTGTGTGTGTGTGTGTGTGTGGTGTGTGTGTGTGTGTGTGTGTGTGTGTTCATGCCTGTGTCTGCATCAGTGCATGTGTGTCACAGAAAAGATGTCATCTCAAACAGACAGTAGATACTGCCAGACCGGATAAAAACCAAGTCCCACTACAGTCCCACACAACCACCAAGCACACCATTTCAGCAGCCTTCCACTGACTGTGTGGGTGTGTGACTGACCTGGCAAATATGTCATCTCGTATAGACAGCAGATGCTGCAGGATGGACAGGAAGTAGGGTTCAGCCACCGTCTCCCTCACACTGCTCATGATCATCTTGAAGCACGCCTCTGGGTCAGTGCACAGTTGTTAAGGCCAACCACATCATTGCAAGCAAAACACACTGGAACCCATTAATCCCCATTATGAGGTGGATGGGGGGTGGGGGGGGTGGGGGGTGGGGGGGGGTCTGACAATAAAATATCTTGATGCAAAAAGCCTTCCAGTTCTTACAAATGACAGCCCCCTTCAAAAACCAGCAGAGGAAAATACTGAACAGCCCCCGCCTGGAAAAAGGGAAGTCCCTTCTGACAGGCAAATGCCAGCAAATGCAACAACAACAAAAGTACAGCTGAGCAGACTAATGACAACAACGTGTCCTGAACATGAGACGTAACCAGTACTACGAGTGAGGCTTAGGAGTGTACACCATAGTGAATATGACGAACGGATATCAGTATGCTTTTGTCATTCTTATATACTCCAGCCTCACTTTCGATCTCCCGACCCGCAGTGACCTAGGTCATTAAGAAAGGTCCATGCCCAGTCAACTGTGTAGGTCAAATCAGGGCAAAACACAGGACAGGAACAGCATACCAAAATGCAACCTGGGGTGATTTTTACATCGTTTTGGAAATCAACAGCAAGGTGTCTTTGAAATGTCCCGAAAAGCATAACTAATTTAGTGATTAAGGTCTGCATCAACTCTGAGATTTAAAAAATGAAAAAAATGAAGTCAAAATGATAGAAAAAGACAAATAAGCAAGGATATTCCAGCTCCATGCGGATGTTGTCATAGCGATGTGAGAACTCCTCCAGGTCCTCCTCTTTGTGTTCATGGAAGATGTTCAGGTGGGTCCTCAGTTCCTCATCTTCTTGCATGTCCAGAAACTGGGACAGAAAGCTAGAGGGTCAAGGCAGGAGAATGTCTATCCACACTGTCATCAGGGCCCTGACTGGCGGCTTCTGACACTGTCATTATTGGCATCTAACAATGGGGATAAAGCGAAATGTTTGTTGCGTAAAGAGTTCCATGTCAGGACTGCTTTCAGCTATTGTTGTCTTCATGACATGACAAGCTCCATTACTGAAATCACAGCTTGGAGTGCAGCTGCCAGAAAGGCAGGTAACACTGCACTAACATGTACGACAGTTGGTACATGTGTAGGGAAACAGCTGCGCACACTGCCATCTCACCAAGCATTGGGTGAGCCTCAGGGACTTAGCCCAGGAACACTAACAAACAACAAGCAGCAATGAACAATTGAGCCACAGGGTCCTTTAACACGAACTGAGTTTCAAAGAAACAGCCCATAATGCAAGTGTAACACAGGGTCATTTGACCAGAATCGTTCACAAATGCTGCCCATGATGTAACACAGGGTCCTCAGACCCAAATCACTTACAAATGCTGCCCACAATGTAACACAGGGTCCTTTGACAGAAATAGTTCACAAAGAATGCCCATAATGTGACACAGGGTCATTTGACAGAAATAATTCACAAAGAATGCCAACAATGTGACACAGGTTCTTTTGCCCTTTTTGGATCCCCCTGTAGCTAGAAAATAGGAGCATCATTCAACTGCGTGAACTACACCATTACAATGTATATCAAAGTTTTTTACAGCTTACAGCTTGATGCAGAATTTTGGGTGGAGGCCTCTCTGACTGTATTCAGTCCTTTCAATGATTCTGAACGAATCAAAACAGTATATGGGGGTTACACCGTTCCATTTATCACAACCCCACTCCTCATATCTGTTGTCATCATACAAAGAATGTAGGAAATTATTCATACTGCAACACAAAATGCCCTTTCTCTGAGGTGGGCAGGGGGTGGGGTGGGGGGGAAGGTGTGACATTTCTCACCCCAATCAAATCGTTCATTCCAGTCCTCATGATCTCGTTTCGCAGATGTAACCGGAGGTCAAGGTCATCTGGCGTACTGATGATGGCATTGACCAGTTGGACACAGGCCACCTGAAAAGTATTACAGACTGTGAGACGCACGTCAGATTACAGGCTCTGATTACTCACAGAAGTCAGCGGACATCCTTGGTTGTTGACCCACCATCACACACATAACCAACAGTTTTACCAACAGTTTTACAGTTACATCACCATCACACACACACACATACACAACACACACACACACAACACACACACACACACACACACACACACACACACACCTTTATTGTTTGTTGACAGGCAGAACTTGTTCTTCTGGCTCATACATTATACAGAACAGTCAATAAACAGAGCACCTGAACAGTCAGTTGGCATTTGCATTTTATAACCCTGTGCTAGCACACATTACAATTGTTAGGGAATCAGTTCATAAACCAAGAAAAGGTGGACTGAATAGACACACAGCTGACACAAATCAAGTAGAACTAATAAGCAATGACAACATAAGAATTTGCATACTTTTCATGACACAATGAGAATGAACAGAAAAGATTAGCAGCATAAAAATGACTGTGCAGTGACCGATATTGGGAGGTACCAGTAATGTACCAAGAGAACAACTGTGTGGTTACTTACAGCATAATCTCACTTATGTCTCATAGACTAAACAATGTTAGCTACTGATACTATCATCAACATCATGGTGACAAAGGGAGCTTACCTGCATCGCTGGGTTGTCTCTCATGCCCATGCCCATGATGATGGGGACGAATCGCTCCTGACCACGAATTTCCCCGCACACTGTAATGCCCTCTAACGCCTTGTCATGGCTGCAGTCACAAACACAGGTAAAAGTTACATGTCCATCACAAATACAGTGAACAGAGTTACATCTCCACCACAAACACAGTCAACAGAGTTACATCTCCATCACAAACACAGTCAATAGAGTTACATGTCCATCACAAATACAGTCAACAGATTTTAAATCTCCATCACAAACACAGTCAATACAGTTACATGTCCAGCACACACACACAGTCAACAGTAACATCTCCATCTTACTCACACAGTCAAAAGAGATACATCTCCATCACAAACACAGTCAATACAGTTACATGTCCATCTCACACACAGTCAGTAGTAACATCTCCATCTCACACACACACACACAGACAAAAGAGATACATCTCCATCATAAACACAGACATCTGAGTTACATCTCCACCATATACAGTCAATACAGTTACATGTCCATCACAAACACAGTCAATACAGTCCATCAGACACACAATCATAGAGTTACACCACCATCACACACACAGGCAACACAGTTACATCTACATCACACAAACAAACAGTCAAAGGACTACATACAGTCAACAGTGTTACATCGCTATCACACACCAAACACAATCAACAGTAGTACATCATATTCATAGTCACACACAGACAAGTGTTACATCACCAACACACACACACAATACTGCATCACCAGCACACACATAACCAACAGTTTTACAGTTACAGCACCATCACGCACACACACACACACACACACACACATATACACACACACAACACACATATACACACACACACACAACCACCACAGAAACATATGGTAGCCACACACAGTCATGGCAACTCCATCACACCTATATAAGTCACATCTCAATGATTTTTGTGTACACTTTATACCACAATGCACACTTTATCCCACAGTGCACACACTATATGATATATCCCAGAATGCACACTTTAGACCACAATGTGCACACTTTATCCCACAGTGCACAAAAAAATCCCACAGTCAACACACTTTATCCCAGAGTGGCCACTTTATCCCACAGTGCACATCTTATCCCACAGTGCCCACTTTATCCGACAATGCCCACATTTTATCCCTCCTTTGTTTTTCATTCCACACAAATCATGCCCTTTGATGTCTGACAAGCACACACAGCCACCTATCACCACAGTGATACTCTGTTTTCAGATGTTCAGTAACAGTAACAGTCTAATAATTCACTATTTCATGACAAGCATGCTGTTGCATGAGAACCTGGAACTGAGTAACAACCAAATGTGGTCCAAGGTCTCTGAATAACTTGCTATTTCTGACAATGGTTACAGCTAGGTAACTGCCAAAACAAGAGCAAGCAGCATTTATGGCCATAAGTTCTTAGACTTCTGATGCCCCCACCCCACCCCCAACCTTCCCCCAACACACACACACACACACACACACACACTCTTATAAAGCGGTAATTATAGTTATGAGGTTTGAAACTTCTGACCCCTCACACACAACCCACGGACGCACACGCGCGCGCACACACACACACACACACACTTTTAAAGTGGTAAGTGGTAATCATAGTTATGAGGTTTCAAACTTCTGCCCCCTCCCCCCTTCACTGCCTTCCTTGCTGCCAGTACACCCCTCTCCAAAACTGTTGTTGGCCTGCTACATTTTCTTCCATATTTCTATGTTAAGCTCTTTTTGCCATTAGTATTTTTAGAGACAAACAAAACTGCTACTTGATTATTCTTCAACGGTCAAATTGCAAGAAGCAAGCCCTGTCCGGCACTCCAGCGCAGGCATGCTACTGCACCAAAAGCATTTTCAGGTGATCCCCCATGTCATTAGCACACGCTGGCAAAGTTCTGGTCAATGGCAAAAGAAGACAGACTAGGCTTCGGTTATAAAAATCCAGTAAAGTGAAGGATGTGTCTCTGGTGGAGTCTACGTACCTTGTATTTACATGCATGCCAGGTGAGAGTTACAGTAGGCGACTCAGGTCTTTGTTGTTGTATTTGTGTTATGTATTTCAAGCACTAATTAACTCCCTTGTGTGTTGATTTTCCAGTATGTGAAGCTTAAAAGTGACGTGGCACCACCTCAGTTTATATGCCAACGGTTCTGGCAGTAAGCATGGCAATAGCCCGTGATATGACTGGTTCGAGTGCCCGCTGGCCTTGTGGACTGGACTATTACTCAAGTTTGAGGGAGGGGGTTCGCAG
Organism: Alviniconcha marisindica; assembly: GCA_018857735.1. Taxonomy (NCBI): domain Eukaryota; kingdom Metazoa; phylum Mollusca; class Gastropoda; family Provannidae; genus Alviniconcha; species Alviniconcha marisindica. Next base: position 64,645 of record JABMCL010000546.1, read on the forward strand.
CCTTTCAGGGGCAGTCATTTTCTCACATTTATGTGATGTTTTTCAGCCTACTTGCCAGGGATTTTTCAGGGGCAGTGGATTTGTCACCTCTATGTCATGATGACTTTTAGCCTGGCTTTCAGGGATTTTTCAGGGGCAGTAGGGTTTTTCATTTCTACGTCATGACTTTTAGCCTGGCTTGCAGGGATTTTTCAGGGGTAATGGATCTGTCACCTCTATGTCATGATGACTTTTAGCCTGGCTTTCAGGGATATTTCATGGGCAGTGGATTTGTCACCTCTATGTCATGATGACTTTTAGCCGGGCTTTCAGTGATTTTTCAGGGGTAGTGGGGTTTTCACTTCTACGTCATGACTTTTAGCCTGGCTTGCAGGGATTTTTCAGGCATAATGGATCTGTCACCTCTATGTCATGATGACTATTAGCCTGGCTTTCAGGGATTTTTCATGGGCAGTGGATTTGTCACCTCCATGTCATGATGATTTTCAGCCTAGTTGTCAGAAATTTTTCAGTGGCAATGGATCTCTCCTCTTTATGTGTCAATGATTTTCAACCTGGTTATCAGGAATTTTTGAGGAGGGTTCTCTGGGTAGACAGATTTGCTCTCCCGTTTCTTAGGTAACAGTCCATTCTGGTGTGCTCACAAAATTGCTATCAAAATAACCACAGGCCTCTGCAGACTGCAGCTTCTTACTGCAGCACCTTGAACTGATTGGAACTAAGTGGGGGGAAAAAACCAACCTATCAAATGATTTCTCATTGTTACTAGAAAAACAGTTGGATCCCTCATGGCAAATTGCCTCTCTCTTTAAACTACATGTTTAAAACCCTATCCATCACAGTTTGCAGAGACCACTACTCTTTTAAAGGCCGCATTTGCTAAAGAAAACACCAACTTGATAAAGGTGAAGAAGCACCTACTAATAGGAATGGGATAAAAATAAAAATAAATGCAAGACCACACACACTCACAGCAGTTTCTGGGGGGAGGAGGGGATTTATGGTCTAATTTGTTAGAAATTGCGGTTTGAAAGTCACAAAAACACAGATGCCAGTGTTGCCCTTTTGACCAAGTCCTGGTCATCATGATCACATATGGCATGTGTGACAGCCATGTACATGTCGTTCATGCACTCTCCATTAGTGGGTCTAAAGGCTCTCCAGTCTGAAGCAAAAGGAGTATTTCCATTGCAAAAAGTATCGACAGACCAACTCTTTCAAGTCTGAAAATAGAAATACTTCCACTGTTTCTGTTTCCCAGCCCACATGCATCTTTTATTCTTTGACTGGGTCTCCTTCAAGTTTTCGGGTGCTCTTTCTTCAGGGAGTTCCTCTGCATCATCAGTCAGCAGGAAAAGTATTTCTGCTGCAGAAATGGCATAAAAAATACAACCTCCTTCCTTCCTTTCCTTCCCTGCGGAAAGCCGCAAAAGACGTGGGCACAAAATCTGCGCTACTGCTGCATGATCTTTTTCTGCTGCTCAAATTTCACCACCACGTTTCCTAAGGAAATGACTTCTAGCACCATGCCTCCGTTCTTTTACCATTTTGAACTGTAGCGTGATTTTCAGCCCGGCGCCAGCAGGAAGCAAAACTTACCCATTGGGTGGAACAAGACACATGGCAGCCATTAGCCTGACAGCTTCAAGCATTGTGGGAGGGTCTGCGGGATCAACTGTTCGCGACAATATCGTTAGTGCCTCCTCGTGATCGAGAATCTGCTTCAGCCCAAACTGTAAAAACAGACAAGACACACACATGCAACGCTCCACCGCATGCAGTCAAGGCTCATGGGCACAGGTCATCTTCAGCCAAACTGGAACAAGAATTCCTCACACTGCTGCTGACCACCCTCCCTCCCTCACCAAAAGGTATTACTGCACAATTGCCAAAGCCTTATAATAAACCATGTAAACATGGTGGATCCAATTTGCATCCGATCAGGACTGGCTCTGAAACGTTGGCCAGAATGATTCTTGCACACCAGCTTGCTTACGGACTGGATCAGTTTGGCCAAAACCTAACACAGTCAGCCTGAACCAAAAACCAGATCTGGGCTGGTTTTGCACAGTATTATGTGTGCTGTCTGTACAAGAACGCAACCGAGAGCGGGCCTGATGACTCCTGCACACCAGCTTGCTTCTGGACCAGATCTGTTTGGCCCAAACCTGACCAGGCCACCTAGATTGGATCCAGGCCAGTTTTGCACAATATGATCCAGGCCTTTTTTTTTGAGGAATGGAACTGAATCGGGTCCGGGAAGTTGGATCCGGCATATTTGATCCGGCCCAATTCTGGCAGCATGCTGGCTGCAGTGGCCTTACCTGGCCGTAACCAAAACACTTCAGAATTGGATCCAGCATGTTTACTGGCAAGGCACTCCCACACATTACTTTGATGCTGACCACAACCTAAATGTAAAAACTGAAGATGACCTGAGGTTAAACACAGCAGCACAGAAAAGAAAGGGACAAAAACAGTCTGTCTGTCTACTAATTCCTCTTAACTAACAAATTATAACTAACACAAAAGGTGAGGTTCCTGGGGAACATAATGATGCTGGCTGATATAATCTGGGAAAATGACAATAACATCCAACACTCACTCTGTTTAGTGTTGCAAAACAATCTCCATGCTCCCAAAAGTGCATATTTATATAACTACAGGACCAACAGTAACAACATAAAAAAAAAAAAATTAAAAAAAAAGTTCAAAAATCAATACACCCAACCTCATTTCTACCCCTAACATGAAACCGAGTTTAACACTGTTCCAAATCATTTAAATAAGAAAAGGAAAAAAACAAAAACGTAAAGGTAATATAAACGTTGCCTGCTTGTCACACATGTTGACTTAATTCAGTTCAGTTTCAAAGATTTACTCTGTTGTTTACATGAGACTGTGAGGAAAGGAAAGCTGGACACCAAAGACTGAAGCAGACTGAAGCACAGAAAGAACAGCAGACATGTGCATACTGAAATGAAGGACGGGAAAATGAGCGGAAAGAACTCCCACTCACCTTGTTGTTCATGTAGGCCTTCAAGCACCGCACGCATTCGTATGTACTCCTCCTCTCAGTTTTACTGGAAAAAACCATCAACACGCAAAAATTCAAAAAATGGCCTGGCGATTGCTTATATTCATATAAAACGTAAACGATGTTCCTGACCAATACACCAATAAAACAAAAACCAGACAAGTTCTAATTATGTTGAAAGTCGCTTGCTTCTGGTATTGCAAGTAACATTACAACTTCTAGTTCCTCTCAGTTATATTTAGATCACTTTGACTCAGCCTTATGTTACAACACAAACATGCAAGCAGTCAGGCAAATGCACATACATACCAAATGAAAAGATGTATCAACTCAAGGTATGCCATTTTGCTGGTAATATTTCAGCAAATGCAATTGTCATAATACCTATATGCTGTGTACACATACGTACATGTACACACACACACACTAAAAGAGTTTGAAAAGTTTAAATACTAATTCATAAAATTACCACTCCAGTATTTCAATGTAAAACCAATATGCTGAATGCTTAATATTTAGCACCCCCATGCAAGACTTCACAAATTTAAGCACAATAACAATATAGGTAGATAAAAAAATAAAAAAAATAAAATTAAAATAATACAACAAAATAAATAAACTACACTTGAAAAAAGGTCACAATTTGGGATACACTGACAAGTTTGGCACTTAGGACTAATAACAAAGTAGCAACCAAAGTTGGGGGAAAGCGTGTCCAAGGAGTATATCATGCAGTAGCACTTTGTGGACATTTACTAATGGTATACACTCCTTCGCTAAGTTCTTGCTGGACTAATAGCCGGTGGTCATAATTCTACTTCTACACACATCCATCAAATCAAAACACCATAAATACTCTTTTAAACTAAAAGACCCAAACACACACAAAAAAATCCAATACCGTCTGGATGACATGTAAGTCCTGAAAGATCAAATTTGTCCCATTAGAAAGGCTTTAGCAAAGGGCTGAGGCAATGTTTTAACAGCAATAAAGTCAGTTTGTTATCAGGGAGGGTGTGGTGCTGGAGGAGGGGGAGAAGGAGGAGACAAAGGAAGAGATGGAGGAGGAGGAAGATCATGAAGAGGAAGAAGTGGGACGAAAGGCAACGAATACTGCAATATCGTTACTGCCAGAATGAAGGCAAAGCTGTTAAGGGTGAAATCATTACTGCTTGGTTTTGGTGAAGCATCCTCCCTCTTGAAAAATAAAACCGTTTTGTAGAAGGAGGATCACCAAAGTGTTGTTTTTTTAGTGTTAACTCTTCTTGCACACAGCCTGCCTGGTGTCTCTGTTCCCTATGTGTCAGTGTTATGTATGTCAAGAACTACATGCTTGGGTCACAGCTTCACACAGACCATGTCACAGAATTGTTTTATGGCTTCCTGGGCACACAAGTTTGTGTAATATCTGGTGCAAGTGAAAAGTTGAATCAAAGACCAATCTAAAAAAAATAAAAAATAAAAAATGCAATGATAATTAGATAAAGTACTATAACATTAACAATCTCATAACAGAGTAATAAAAAAAAAGACCACTCTAAAAAACAAAAACATGCAATGATAATTAGATCAAGTAACAGAGTAATCAAAAAAGACCACTCTCAGATTTTTTGATTTTTTTTTAAATGCAATGATAATCAGATCAAGTACTATATCAATCTCATAACAGAGTAATAAAAAAAGAGCACTCTATAAAAATATACTCTCTTTTTTAAATGCAATGATAATTACATAGAGTACTATAACAATCATTGTAACAGAGTAATCAAAAAAGACCACTCTAATTTTTTTTTTATATTTTTCAAAAAATGCAACGATAATTAGATAAAGTACTATAACAATCTCATAACAGAGTAATCAAAACCTTGTCCGTCATGTGACACTAACAGTTACACAGCCAAGGTTGATGTTACAGGAAATACTCAACAACACCACAGTCAGCAGGATCAGATCTTTGGTTTATTTATTGTTTTTCTGCATGAATGTTGCTCTGTCACTACAGATTTTGGGACCACAGGTCGAGTAAAATCAGAGGTATGGCAAGGCATCGGATGAATGAACATGTATTACTGTTATAAGTGACAGCTGTGCCCTGAAGATGACATTTTTACAGCCAGCACGCATGATTTGCTCTCTTCGTTTATGGTCTAGCATGATGACATTTGTGACCCAAAAAATCAAAGGAAGAAGTAAAACAGAAAACCACAGAAACCATAAATGGAAAAACAAAATGCATTACATTTTTTTTTTTTAATGTAAGATGCCCAGAGGATCCATTATGTAATTTTCAGTGCAAAACATGGAACTGAGCACATTCATAAACATTATACATATATGTACACATGATCTGAAGTGCACAGAAGAATACACTTTTCTTCAGTGATCACCAACACCCAATGGGACCTATGAAGAAAGACCTACTGCCTGTTCTACATTAAAAGTTTCAGAAGCAAGTAATGCCTGCCTCTCTGCTGACGTCATGGTGGACAGAGGTCCACTGCCGGTGGATGCATTGTTGGATTTTCACTCTCAGATCGCTGCGAAAGGCATTGCTCTCTCTCACCACACTATCAGGTCTTCTTTAATTCATTCAGCCCCTACTCCTGTACAACCTACGGACGCCTTAGTATGGTTGCCAGCCCCTGTGCATAGAGCCCATGGGTGTCAAACCCCATTTGCAAGAAACTGGTTTGCCGTTCCAAAAGATGCATATTTTTGAGCAAAGGCATGCTCCTACATCGGCATTTCCTTTGCCAAGGTGTGTTTAAACGGTGCCTACAAAATTTGCTGATTACTCTCATTTCTTGTGCATTTTTGTCATCAGTATCAGCTCGTGAAAGTGTCTGATGGCATGGCGAATTCTGGACTAGAACTGTGGCTATGAGGACAGCAATTTTGATCCAGATATTGAAGATCTAAGGTTACAACTGAACCAAATATATATAACTGCAAATCACCAGCGGTAAACCAATGAACTGACTGAACCTCATCCACCGACATCGACCCACATTTTTCACCATTGTCCACAGTATGTCTTTTATTTAGCAGTATAAATCATCTGAATATAAAGTGAGTGCAATCCAGCTTGTACACAATAAGCAGTTGTCTGTTTTCAATAAGCATGTGAATCTGGGAGAAGACCTGCAAGTCCTTTGAAAGTTACAATTAATTCCTGTTGTCTCTTGATTCTGCACAAGCACTCCATGTCCCATTCTGTTTCAGAAACCACCACCTCCCAGTTTAATCCAGGGGTTTTCTCAGCTATCTCTCAGTTCCTCTTCACGTTAGTAAACTTGATAGCCATTAAACCAGGAGTTAGATGGGGGGAGATGAAAAACCTTTTACGTTACTATTAGAAAACCCAAAACAGTTATTTAAGTAAGCATCTTTCACCATACCAGCCCAAAGTCCTACTAAGCTCTCTTCTGAGGAAGAAAGATAAACCCTCATCAATTTTAAATCCAAAAAGAACAACAGCAACAAATCGATAAAAAACGTATAATGTTAAAAAAATACTGGAATACATTCTGCTCCGACAGCACACTTACTAAACCTCTACTGGGTATCGGCACTGAGATTCAACTGGAAAACTGCAAACATCATCATCTCATGACAGTCAAACAGGGCCACTGTTTGCAAAGTGTATGCACCTGAACATAGTCCTTCATTTAACACTGGAAAGAACACTAACTGAAATGGAACCATTCATCATTCATCAGAATCAATGCATGCATATTCACACACACACATAAAAAGAAAAGAACATCGATCCCCTTTTACTTTTGGTCTCCCTGGAACAGCAAGAGTGGAAACAGCATTCCCAAACTTCAGATAAACACATGCATACACAGATTTATCCGCACTGCAATAACAAAGAGATGACTGCACTACGTGCACTTTACAGTATTTCAATTCTAGTGCTAGACTGAATACGTACTTATCACAGCAGTAGGTCAAGTTCCTCAAGATTGCATTCAGCCCTTTCTCGCCAAAGTCTATCACCCAGCTGAAACATTGCATGGAAGAAACACTCATAGTCAGTCCAACACATGGACATGTGGACACGTACTATCCTAAGAGTCCATCATGACCAAGTAAAACAATTCAAAGATCTTGTGGGCAACAATGAAACAAAAACATCTTGGGGGAACCACATGTGTTTAATGTTTTCTTGTTAGGGCTTGTGAGCAGTCAGAAGATAAACTCAAAAGCTACACCGCTTGGATCAAAACGTTGGCAGGCAACTAGGTGTATGAGTACAGTCGTAATGTATGTGTACGGTGTGTGTGCGTGCGTGCATGCGTGTGTACATGCATGCATGTGTAGTTGTGTGTGTGTCTTTTGTGTGTGTGTGTGTGTGTGTGTGTGTGGGTGGTGGGGGGAGTGTATGCATGCATGTGTATGTGTGCATGCATGTGTGTGTGTTCACACATGTATGTGTGCATGCATGCGTGTGTGTTCACACATATATATGTGGGTTGCATGCATTGCGTGTGTGTTGCATGCATGCATGACTGTGAGAGTGTGAGAGTATGGGGTGCATATATGCAAGTACATGTGTGTATACTGCAAACTTAGACACCACACACACACACACACACACACACACACACACACACACACACACACACACATCCTTACCTGACAGGTTTACTGGTGAGAGAGACTCTAAGTGATTCCAGCACCCGAAGACGTCTCTCGCCTTTTAAGTCCGGGTTTCTCAACTCTTGGACAAACGACTGGGGACTGTCGAGCTCACCACCTCGAGGCTGCAGGTTGAGAAGAAGAAAAAACAATTATACAAAAGTACATTATTACAGCTACACATGGCTGAACAGGATTCCTAAATTTAATGAGAAGATACTCGAGAGTACATACGTCTCACTACAAAATGCATGCATGCATGAGCTGTGCATGCGTGCACACGCCTGTGCGCGCGCACACGTATCAATACACAGCATCAGGTACAAAACGGTGGAATGATACTGCCAGTGCTAACTTACCTTGGCGGCCCCTTTGATGTGCATGCTGAGCATGTTGCGCTTGAAGCCCATGTCCCTGGCTCGCAGTGGGGCTTTCTTCTCTTCTGTCAGGTTCATATCATCCTGAAATGTCAGTCAATGTGACAAAGTTAATACACAAATATAATAGTCAATGTGGCAAAGTTAATAGTTTAATACACAAATACAATATACAATGTCCAATACAACGGGCAGTCTCAGTTTGTAGTCAACTTCATAAATTGGGACCCTACACTGATTCAACTGAAGCAACCTCTGCAAACCAATTGGTAAAGTTCTCTAAGCACGCAAAGTGGGACTCTTGTCTGTGCTATCATCAACTTAAAGCAGACCCCAGGTAAGGAAGCTACACAGGCCTGACTGACAGGAATTGAATTACAAAACAAACAAACACATAAGCAAAGACAAAGAAAGAAAGAAAAACATCACACACACACATAAACACAGACACACATAAACACACACACACACACACACACACACACAGACACACACACATGTGACATACACACAAAGCACCTTTTTTTTTAAAGATCCATGGTCTAGTTTTAATGTTAAATGCTGATGTTTGAAAGTTGCAAAAACACATCCGCAAATGCAGCCATTCTGATGAAGTGAGTGACCTCATAAACAGGGCAGGCATTTAAGGCAGAGGTGTACAGTAGAGCCAACCTTTCCTTGCTCTTCATTGATAGTAAAGTAACATGGCTGTACCCTGAGGAGCTCAAATTTGAAGTTAAAAAAAAAAAAAGCACTTCCACTGCAGGAGGTTTTTTTTGGGGGGTTAAGAAGAAAAGAAAAAAGCCTGCAAATTGGGGGCGGGGGCTGGGGGGGGCAAAGAGATAGCACATTTTCTAGGGGGGGGGCAAGACATAGCACATTTTCTATTTTCAGGCCAGTCTGCAGGTTCACTCTGTGTTCCCTTTAACATGTGATGGGCCAGTATGGAAGATGATGGTCGCTAACCACCAGCATAGTGATTGCACCTGTAGTCCTAGGCTGTGCTCCCCTGGCTACTAGCACACTGGGATTCTGGCATGGCTTAATCCTGACCATTCTTTCACAGTACAGCTAACCAGCTGTACAGGTAAAATAGGGACTATGGGAAAAAACAGGGATAACCCTTAGAGGTGTTAGTTTTGCCCCCCACACCGTACCCAGTGCCCATCTCACCCCTGCTACTTATAGTTACAGGTAAAATAGGGACTATGGGAAAAAACAGGGATAACCCTTAGAGGTGTTAGTTTTGCCCCCCACTCCCTTCCCAGTGCCCATCTCACCCCTGCTACTTATAGTGTCCCCTCCCACCCCACCCATGCTAGTGTCCATTCTGTTGGCAACCACACCCCCATCACTGACTGTGGGTAGCTGGGTAGGCCTTCAGATGATTCAGGAATACTTCATTTGTATGCAAGCAGCTTGGGACAAGGACCAAAAAGGACTCAGATGATGCTTGTTCCGATAAAAGCAAGGACACAAACAATAATGCTTGTTCCAATAAAAGCAAGGACACAATCAGTAAAGGGTGTCTGCTCTAATCAAAACAACTTCTCGTCAAAGGTTATAATTAATGGACATTAAATGTCTAGGCCTGAGTGACTTTGCCCGTAACAGTCCAATGTTGAAACAACAAAAATTAATGATGTCTCAATCTAAATATTTAATCATTATAATATCATTCTGGTAGTGGTGATAGTGACTGAAGCTACAAAATACAGGCCTCTACTCAGACCCCCCAACCTCATGAGATTTTGGTCACTGTCTGTACCACAAATGTGGCACAGGCTGTTGAACTGTTTAACCTCTTCCCTGCCCTCAGGAGCACATGTGGTGTCCTTGAAAAGTGCTTCCTGTACGCCTCTAAGGCATAGTTACACATCCTTCTACTTGAGTTCAGAGTTTCCATGCATTCTCATGTGTGATCCGGCAAGGTTCCCCAAACGACTGTTTCTGGTTATCTGCGCCTCTCTTTAAATAATAAGACTACTCTTGGAAGGAAACCAGTGCACCTGCCATGCAAACGCTTTGGCAGGAAATGAGCTAACCAACCAAATCTTGACAAGATATGCTGGCAGAGAACAGTGAACATGCAGGACCAGATTATCACAAAATGAACACACCTACACTGCCTATAATATTTAATACATGTGCTGCAGCTCCAGTAGGCACCGACAGCCCAGCCCCAGTGGTAGCTAAGAATAGACTTGATGCTGAAGGCTGCATGGCCATCCGTTGCCCTAACCCTGCTCTACATGCTACAGAAGAAACCAACTTGGCGGGAAATCTGCTATGTTCTTTTGGGTTTATCGCAGGCAACAGGGGTAAATACAGGGCTAGAGGATGGCTGTTCTTAGACCTTCTGCTCTAGTATCCCCAAATTCACAGGACCCTGTGGCATTGGCAGTAAAGTGCAAAGGACAGCATTGGGCACACACCCCACCCCTCCCCAGAATACTACTGTACTACTGTAGCCCCACCCTTCCAGCTTAACTCACACAACACAACACTCGCCCGGACACCTTAGTCTAAACATTGATTGTAGATAAACAAGCAAGTATTTGCCAACAACTGTGGAAACTTGAATGCCGCCTGTGTTGGTAATAGGCTCGAGAAAAGGGAATTCTGGTGGCCACGTTTTAGCACTCAGTGAATTTAGACACTAGGAGTCTGCAGAAAAAGACGAAGAAAAAAGAAAAGAAAAAACTGTTCTCTCCCTCTCTCTCCGTGTTTAGTGTTAGTGCAAACAATCAAGTTTATGTGACGTGAGAGACACGGACGCAAAAACTTCTCTTGAACTGTAATGTGCAATTACCTGCTGCAGTGGCAGCAGGATAAAGATTAGGAGCTTTTATTGCTTGATAAAGCTTAAAAGCAAGTAGTGCTGCAAGGATAACAAGTGGTGGCAGAGTGTGTGAATGTGTGCGTGTGTGAAGAGGGGTGGGTGGGGTTGTGGAGGAAGGAATAGATCTACCAAATCTCTCTTGTTGTTGTTGTTGTGTGTGCACGCGTGCACACATGTGTGTGTGTGTGCATGTGCATGTTCTATTTGTTTGTGTGTGTGTGTGTGTGTGTGTGTGTGTGTGTGACAGAGAGAGATGGTGTGTGTCAGTGTGTTTGCGTGCATGTTTGTGTGTGTGTGTGTGTGTGTGCATGTGTGTTCTATTTGTGTTTGTTTGTTGGTGTGTTGGTGTTGTTTTGTTGTTGTTGTTTTGTGTGTGTGTGTGTGTGTGTGTGTGTGTGTGTGTGTGTGTGTGTGTGTGTTGTAGTGTGTGTTTTAGTTTGTGTGTGTGTTTTAGTTTGTGTTTTAGTGTGTGTGTGTGCGTGCATGCGTGTGTCGTGATTGTGTGTGTGTGTGGGAGCGGAGACAGAGAGAGGCCGCCGAGTTTCTCTTTAAATACTGATCCTACAATGCCACGAATAGCTTTCTCCGCACATCTGCAGGCACGCTGAGCAAGCCATTGTATTTGCAGCAGCGTGGATCCATACTACCGCTCACCATCACCACCACCACAACCACCCCCGTCGTCATTTCCTCTTGTACAGGCGTGCAGAGATACACCTCCCTTCTCCTTAGCCCCTGATCACATGACACAGTGCACTTCTCAGCAAACCCCCACACAGTGACACTGTCTGGCCGAGCCGCTTTGCCTGTTCTCAAGGGTGCAAGTCTATACCCGTTCTCAGACTGCATCAGCTGCGCTCTCTGGCTCGCGTAGGCGTGGCACTCGGCACGTGCCACACGGCGCCTGGCTAGGTGGTGTTTATCATTATCAGTGTTGTAAAGGTCTCCTTCCCACCTAGCAATCTGGCCAGCCCCTTAGCAAAGCAGGGATCAAGTGGCCCCTCAATTATGCAAAGCGACGCTACACCACTACAAAAGCCAGGTGACTGAAGAGTTATATAAGCCCAACCAGTGTGGTGGCGTTAATTAGGCCACAGACACGCCCTCCCGTCCCCCTTTGGGACTTCTGAAGTTCCCATCAGTACGCCTCGGCAACGGTTAACGACAGTCAGCGTTGAACACCGCGTCCACCAACTATCTAACCCCGTACTTGTACACAGCATTTCATGTCCTGTGGCCCAGGCCGGTGATGCGGAACGGCTACGATCGATGTTCCAAGCCATGCCCGAGGGAATGAGTTTGCATGCAGGTCATTCTTTTTTTGAATACACTCCGACACGAGGTTACAGGATCTATGGCACGAAAAATGTCTGCAAAACTCAACGCAACCAAATAGTAAGATCACACACACACACACACACACACACACACACACACACACACACACACACACACACACACACAGAGATATATATATATACACCCTCTTTTCTTTTCTTCTTCTTCAGGTTTTCTCCACTCTCTAAACAATTACCCAAAGAACAGTCTCCCGCCTGGTTTATATGATGATGATGAAGTGATGCTTAATGTCCTCAGATGTCAGTTGACATATTAGGGACAAGATGAGACCAATGCCGAAGCATGGTTCAATAATTCTTTACGTCCACGGAAACCAGAAGGCTCGTTAGGACGGACAGCTCAGGACGGCCGCCTCGATTCTCACACAGCTCGTGAGCCCTGCCTGGTTTAGAGTCTCCCGTCTGGTTTTTATCCTTGCCGGTACGTAGGGGACTGTGTAGGAGGTCAGGGACACTCTTGTTCAGCATTATGTCCTAAATGAGAACTGAGTCAAACTCATGACGCACGAACTGGACCAACGGGGACGGGTACATTCTTAATGCATTACATTTTTATTTATTTTTTTATACAGGCAATGGCGTGCGTGCGTGTGATAATTGAAAAAAAAAAAAAAAATCCCTCTACCCCTTCCCCCCTTCACTGGCGTGGTAGGCAGGGGCGATGTACCAGGGTGAACGCGTGTGCGTCAGAACGCTGCGCGGTGCAATCAGTAATGACTTCCATGTTCCCACCCACTTCCCCCACTAGCTTACTTTGGCGTAAATCATTACTCATTACACTGTAGCAAAGGGAGGGGGGCGGGCGGGTGGGGGGGTGGGGGAGGGGAGTCAGGAAGAAGGCGTAACCTTCCCAAATCTCGTCTCTCACAGCGCCAGATCCACTGAAGCATATATATATATATATATATATATATATATATATATATATCAGAGCTCAGGAGCTGTGTGAAAGTCGAGGTGGACGTCCTGGGCTCCCGTCCCTAATAAACCTACGGTTTCTGTGGACGTAAAGCAACACTTATCATATATATATATATATATATATATATATATATATATATATATATATATATATATATCACACACACACACACACCAATACAGAACATAGATCACTGTTAGAGTTTTTATACATGTATTTAACCGCATACAACCAGCAGATAAGGCACTGAAATACCTGACAGATTCATATAACCTGATAGAGAGATGGGGGACTGGCAACTTTTCTTTACACCCTAAGCTACTATTAGAGATGGGGAGAAGGGGGAGGACCGGTAAGTTTTTCTTGACATCCTAAGCTACTATTAGACAGAGATGGGGAGAAGGGGGGGATGGACCGGTAAGTTTTCTTGACACCCTAAGCTACTATTTGAGAGAGATGGGGAGAAAGGGGTGTGCGGAGAGGGCGGGGGAGAACCGGTAAGTTTTTCTTGACATCCAAAGCTACTTTTAGAGAGAGATGGGAAGAAGGGGCGGGGGACGGGGGTGGGGGGGAACCAGTAAGTTTTTCTTGACACCCTAAGCTACTATTTGAGAGAGATGGGGAGAAGGGGGTGGGGGGGGTAAGTTTTTCTTGACACCCTAAGCTACTAAAGAGAGATGGGGAGAAGAAGGGGGGGGGAGGGTGGACCGGTAAATTTTTCTTGACACCCTATGCTACTATTAGAGAAAGATGGGGAGAAGGGACGGGAGCGGGGGGAGAGATGGGGAGAAGGGGCGGGAGCGGGGGGGAAGGGGTGGCGGCGGGTGGGGTGGTGGGGTGGAACCGCTAAGTTTTTCTTGACACCCTTAGCTACTATTTGAGAGAGATGGGAGAAGGGGCGGGGCCAGGACCGGTAAGTTTTTCTCGACACCCTCACAACAGGCGCGGCAGTCAGCCAGTCAGTCAACACACATCCGACTCGCTATTTTCACCTGAGCCCCGCCTTCACCCTTGACTGCGTGGCTGCACAGCAGCTACGGTGGATTAGCAGAGGCGTTCAGCCACGACCACCTTGCCTAATCATGACCTCAGATCAGACTAAGACATTTGAGGACTGGTACCCACCCCGGGACCAAAAGACTGCGCGGCGAGCGTGTAAAGATAAGATCTGACAAAAATTTCACGCCCGTTATTAGTACACGCCGACGCGACCCGTTCGCCAATTACCTCAACGCACCGCATCCGCTGGGTGATACCGCTTGTACGAGCGTGCGCCGGGATAAATTAAGGTCACCGTCACCCTGTCGCAAACAGTTGGAGGCCCATGCAAACTGTGCAGTGCAACCTGTCTCGGAGGAAGTCGCACGGTTACGCGTTGCTTTCTTGTCCCCCCTCCTCCCTTTTAACAGTATAAAGATGAGCAAGTGGGATTGTGACGACCGCATGGTTCAGGAGCTGTGTGAGAGTCGAGGTGGACGTCCTGGACTGTCCGTCCTAACGAGCCTTCTGGTTTCCGTGGATGTAAAGGTTTATTGCACCGTGCTTCGGCATTGGTCACAACTTGTCCCTAATATGTCAACTGACATCTGAGGACATTAAGCAACACTACCTACCTACCTACCTTGTGACGACCTGTGAGCCGGTTTGGCCTAGCGGTAATGCGTTAGGCTGGTAAGCGGAAGGATCTCGGTTCGATACCGCTTCGGCTCTCCTTTCTCTTCAAAAAGGTTGTGGTTTGTGGACACTGTCTTGTGACTTTGTCCCTCACAATTAATAAAACATTAAAATGTCTCTCATCGCTGCCCACCTTAATGCAGAAGTGATCCTGGTGGTGACAGTGTAGCGATAGGTATATAATCTCCCTCTTACCCCACTTCCATAACCCCTTCCCCCCGTCCCTAATAAGCCGTACGGATTCTGTGGACGTTAAACAGCATGTTTACTTACTGGTGACGACCTGTACTTGGGTTTCACGTAACATCTACGGTCGCATTTGTATCGAATTAATGGTAGTACCTTAAAGAAATTAATATACAAAAGAGAAATGTAGAAGGGCGGTGGGAGGGGGGCAAAGAAGAAGAAAGAAAAAAGGAAGTTGGAAGAATCATGGAATCAAAATGCCCCCCTCTCTCTCTTCAAATCTCTAGGCAATCGAAGGTGACTTCAGCTCCCAATTTCTGTTTAAATTCGCACCTAAATCGAGGAGTAGTCTCATTTGGGAAGCTGTGGAATAGAACCCCCCCCCCTTTTCTTTCATTCTTTTTTCCTGCTGGAGATGTAGACACTGGATCAGTCTCTGTTGACTGAACATAACCCCGATTTTTTTTTAATGCAGTGTTTGAACATCCATCCCCCCCCAATTTCCATTCAGCGGTGAGCCTATTCAAATTAGTTCAATACAACTTCATAAAACCTGCTGTAATAGACCTGCCTCAGTAATGCAAAGATTGGCCCGTGTACGTGTACGTACAAGCAGTGCAACAGGCTAGAAAGAAATGATAAATTATCACAGACAAAGGACTGAAAGAAACTACAGACCTTTTCAAGAGTGTGTGTGTGTGTGTGTGTGTGTGTGTGTGTGTGTGTGTGTGTGTGTGTTGGGGGGGGGTAAGTAAACATGGTGCTTAACGTCCACAGAAACCATAAGGCTTATATGGGACGGGGATAAAAAGCGGGGGGTATGGAGGTAGATGATGATGAAGTGATGCTTTATGCCCTCAGATGTCAGTTGACATATTAGGGACAAGTTGTGACCAATGCCGAAGCACGGTGCAATAAATCTTTACGTCCACGGAAACCAGAAGGCTCGTTAGGACAGACAGTCCAGGACGTCCACCTCGACTCTCACACAGCTCCTGAACAATGATATGGAGTAGGGGAAAGATGGAGATTATATACGTATCGCTACACTGTCACCACCAGAATGACTTCTGCATTAAAGTGGGCAGCGATGAGAGCCCTTTTAATGTTTCATAATTGTGAGGGACAAAGTCGCAAGACAGTGTTCACAGACCACAACTTTTGAAGAGAAAGTAGAGCCGAAGCGGATTCGAACGGGGAGGGGGGAAGGGGAGGGGGTAAACAGATTTCTCTTTTTATTATACTTTTTCCCGGGGTGGGGGGGGGGGTGGAGGGTAATATGAGTTCTGACTGAGCCAGCCCCAGCCTATGCTGCTATAAATATAGCGGTCCCCGGGGTTGGGTCTAACCCTGACTGACTCAGCTCTAGCCGTCAACCACCCTACTTCCTACTTCACTTAGTTCACAGCCTCTTAATAGGCTGGGGAGAAAGAAAAAGAAGCGGTGACGACGTGTGACTTGCGGTGACAAGGTGACAATGCAATAGCCAGGGAAGGAAAAAGGGGGGGTGACGGCAAACCACGACCAATGAACCCAATTCACCAACCGCTGTGGGCTGTGCAGCACACTTCATAATTACGTCATTTCTCATAAAAGCAATTACCTCCCCCCGCCCCCTCCCAAAATGTCATTGTGCTACTTAGTCTCTAAATTTAGATCTCCCGTCACGCACACATACAATCTAACTGTCCAAAGCACAACCGACTCCTCGTCATCGACCAAACAAGAAACCCCCTCTCTATCTCTCTCGTATGTATACACATTTATTACTGATCGCATGCTGACCTAACTATAATGATTAATCTATTCATGCCCAGATTTATTTTTCTGCATTATAAAGAATGGAACAGGGAAATCCCTATTTTTCCTGCACTAAACTAATGGGAAATTTATCGTCAGCTGTACCGCACTTCATATCAAAGGCAAGTAGCGAGGAGACGAGAACTGCTAGTGACAGACAGGTAGTCGATACCGTACAACCAGTACTCGGGGAGGAAAGTCCTCCCGCCAACTCAACGTGTAGTCACTGAACATAATCCTATAGCGGAACAGTCATGATGACAGTGTCGAGTTGTGGCCTGCGCTGGCCGGTCTGTGTGTGTGTGTGTGTGCGTGTGCGTGTGCGTGAGCGCGTGTGTGCGTGCGTGCGTGCGTGTGTGAGAGAGACAGACAGAATGAGGTCGGGGGGGGGTGGCACAGCCAGAGACCGTAACGTCCACGATCTCTGACGCGTACAGCTGAGAAAATGGATTTGGTCGCGGGTCATTTGTTACCACTGTACCATCAATCGTAGGGCTCTCTGACCACCACACCCCTAAGCTGTTTTGGTTTTTGGACCCAAGCGGCCTGGCAGGGTTCACATACATAGGTCTGAGGAGAGGAAATTATTCATGGACCTTCCACTGACTTTGAACAGCCGACCTTCAACGACCTAACGATTTATTTTGGATAAAATAATTATAGAAACAACCAAGAAAAGAGACCCCTACCATTACCAGAACATAACACTGCTCGACTGAAGCATGGGTAAGACAAGCCCGCCAGGGACAAGTTTTTGTTGTTGTTTTTCCCCCTTAAGACAAGATACTAGGTAGGGTGTCAAAAACAGCAGGATGAGAGATCAGGCACTCTAATATCAAGACACTTGACTGATTAGAATTTACAGTAGTCACCACATTGTCAATTTTCAAGGACTTAAGTACTGTGCCCTGTTCTCAATGATTTTCAAGGACTTTCGGGGCCTTGATAGGAGGAGGCTATAAAAGCTCAAGGACTTTGATGAAGCATTTCATAGTTCAGGAGCCGTGTGAGAGTCGAGGTGGCCGTCCTGGGCTGTCCGTCCTAACGAGCCTTCTGGTTTCCGTGGACGTAAAGCTATATTGAACCATGCTTCGGCATTGGTCTCAGCTTGTCCCTAATATGTCAACTGACATCTGAGGACATTAAGCAACACTACCTACCTACCTATGAAGCATTCCCCGTCCCTAATAGCCCTTATGGTCTCTGTGGACGTAATGCAACACTGAATGAAACATTAACTAAGGCCCGTCTCTAATAGTCCTTATGGTCTCTGTGGACGTAATGCAACACTGAATGCAACATAAAGGCCCATCTCTAACAGTCCTTATGGTCTCTGTGGACGTAATGCAACACTGAATGCAACACTAAGGCCCGTCCCTAATACTGTAATAGTCCTTATGGTCTCTGTGGACGTAATGAAACAATGAATGCAACATAAAGACCTGTCTCTAACAGTCCTTATGGTCTCTGTGGATGTAATGCAACAGTGAATGCAACGTAAAGGCCCATCTCTAACAGTCCTTATGGCCTCTGTGGACGTAATGCAACATCGAATGCAACATTAAGGCCTGTCCCTGAAAGTCCTGATGGTCTCTGCGGCTGTAATGCAACACTGAATGCAACATAAAGGCCCGTCTCTAACAGTCCTTATCGTCTCTGTGGACGTAAAGCAGCACTGAAAGCAACATAAAGGCCCGTCCCTGATAGTGATAGTTCTGATGGTCTCTGTGGACGTAATGCAACAGTGAATGCAACATAAAGACCCGTCTCTAACAGTCCTTATCATCTCTGTTGATGTAATGCAACATCAAATGCAACATTAAGGCCCGTCCCTGAAAGTCCTGATGGCCTCTGCGGCTGTAATGCAACCCCGAATGCAACATAAAGGCCCGTCCCTGATAGTCCTGATGGTCTCTGTAGATGTAATGCAACAATGAATGTAAATGTCTGTGTGATTATCATTTTATCTATAGGTAACACTCAAATAAGCATATTGCTTTTGTGTTTCCTGTACTTATTTGTTGAGCTTATGATTACGATGAATGAATAAAATTTTGTTTAAACCAATGAATGCAACATAAAGACCCATCTCTAACAGTCCTTATCATCTCTGTGGACATAATGCAACATCGAATGCAACATTAAGGCCCGTCCCTGAAAGTCCTGATGGTCTCTGTGGCTGTAATGCAACACTGAATAAAACATAAAGACCCGTCTCTAACAGTCCTTATCGTCTCTGTGGACGTTAAGCAGCATTTGAATAAAAGCATTCTCAAGCGCTGCACGAACCTCGCCTGGGTTGGCCTTGTGATACAGATCAGGCACCGGGTTTGTGCACCAACGGTCCTACTAGTACTAAGTACTGTGTGTTCGTTCTAACCTCGTTCGTCACCTTTGGGACCGTTCCTCAGAGAATGGGGTTGGGGCTAATGGAAAGACAGTCTAGTGACTAAGCCTTCCTCCCCAATTAATGAAACAGAAAAAGAAACACACACACACACACACACACACACACACACACACACAAAGGTAGGGGGTGGGGGGCATCAGCAGTGCAGTGCATAAATCATTGTGTTGGTGACAAGAATAGACTCCCCCTCTTCTCCCAGCCCCAGGGTTATTGTTCCCCTACACATCACGAGAAAGGCATGACGTGGGCCGAAACTCCACCCCAAACTGCTTTTGGGCTTGTTTGAACAGCAAAGGTATTCTTTGCTAGACAGACATAAATCAAGTAGTTGGCTGCATGTTGGTTGTACCTGCTGTAAAAAAATTATTACAAAATCAAGACGTGCAGTACACCTTCAGTGGTCCTCAATCTTTTCCTTGGCGTATTATTGTTTTTGTTAAACTTCTTAAAAAGTGGGTGTGTGCATGCGCGCATGTGTTGTGTGGTGGTGGTGGTGTGTGTATGCGCGCGCACATGCGTATGTGCATGTGTGCATGTATGTGTGTGTGTGTGCGTATGTGTGTGTGTGTGTGTGCGTGCATGTTGAAAAGAGTGGGTGTGCTTTGGGGTGGCAGTGAAGGGGGGGGGGGAGCCAGAGGTGGTGACTGTCTCTTCAACAAACACCCCTCCTCCACTAGACCAGGGGTTGAGTTTTGCTCACTAACACTCTATCTGTCACTAGCACTGTGACAGCAGTGAGGGCAGCCTTAGCCAGAGGTGGTGACTGTCTCTTCAATAAAAGCCCCTCCTCACCTGACCCTGGATAAAAATGGAGCTGGACAATACCTTCCTATCATCAGCACCATGTCAGTCTTCACCTATCACCAGCGCTAGAATATTTAACAGAAGAAAGTCTCTGACTGAACATTTACTGGAAGATGAAGGTCTCTGATTGAACATTTAACAGAATAAGAAGGTCTCTGGCTGAACATTTACCAGAAGGTCTCTGACTGAAGAAGGTCTCTGACTGAACATTTAACAGAAGAAGAAGGTCTCTGATTGAACATTTACTGGAAGAAGAAGGTCTCTGATTGAACATTTACTGGAAGAAGAAGGTCTCTGACTGAACATTTACTGGAAGAGGAAGGTCTATGATTGAACATTTAACAGAAGATGAAGGTCTATGATTGAACATTTAACAGAAGAAGGTCTCCGACTGAACAGTTACTGGAAGAGGAAGGTCTATGAATATGATTGAACATTTAACAGAAGATGAAGGTCTATGATTGAGCATTTACCAGAAGAAGATGGTCTCTGATTGAACATTTACCAGAAAAAGAATGTCTATGATCAGCATCCTGGTGGCAGTGAACCCTGGGTTAGCTGGAGGTGAGTGATAGTCCCTTTTACTAAGCACCCCCAGTCCCCCCCAACAGGAGGTGGCTAAGCTGCCTAAAACCCTACCTATCAACAGCACTGTGGTGGCAAGGACTGCTGCAGGGCCGCCTCAGTCCGTCAGACTGAGAGGTGGTGGGAAGGCACAGATGAAAAGCTAGGGGCTGAAAACTGACAGCTTCTGACAGATGGACAACAAACGTGTGGGAGGGACGCTTGCCCCCCAACCAGTTGTACCAGTGCAACTCATCCCACCACATCTCTCTCCCTCTCTCTCCCCCTCCCCTCTGTGTGTGTGTGTGTGTGTGTGTGTGTGTGTGTGTGTGTGTGTGTGTGTGTGTGTTGATTGTGTGTGGGGGTGGGGGGTGAGGGGGGGCGGTGCACGCGTTCATGTGTAAACTGTCGTTATTATCACCATTGCTATTGCAAGTTAACTATTATAATTATCTTTCTTTTTTCTGTACTGTCGTTTTCATAATCATAGACTGCTTCAGTCAGTATCACTCAGTCTCCCGTCATCAGTGAAACCAATGGAATGGCACACTGCCTGAGTACGTATTATGTACCGAACTATATACTCAAAATGTACTTTTCAGTTGCGCCAGGTATAGTCTCGAGCTGCAAGCAGATTAAAAAAAATCAATCAAAAATAAATAAATATATATTATATATATTTATATTTTATCTATAAACTATATCAAAAAATCAAAGTAGCAAAAAATAACTGTGTTCTTGCCTGTACTGTGCTTGACAGTGACACCTTTATTCACTGACAGTTACAAACTATTCAAAACATAGAACTCTATCCAACAGCAGCAGATCCCATCAAGACCCTGTGCCAAAATCTGTGCTGCTCCAGTTTGGTTGTGACTAGCTCCAATTCCAAACCACTATATTTCTTTAAGATCAAATGTTGAAGAGCTAACTGCTACATATTTTCCCCTACAAAAGTGCACAACAAGCAAGGTAAACAAGAGAAACTCTTTTTTTTATGTAATACTGTAGGAATAATGTACACATGTATGTGTACTGGTCAATGAAACAAATGATTTTTGTCTTTGAAGACAATGGAAATGATAACAGAAATGAAAACTTTGTCCCACATGATATGGCATCACATCTGGCACACCAGTAGATGATTAAAAAAAAAGAGAAAAAAAAGAGACTTACTTTAGCTGAATTTTTTTCTCTCATAATTTTGAAAGAAAAAAGTAAAAGCACACACACACAAACAAAAAAGAACAAACAAAAATCAAACATGGAAACAGTTGCAGTTTTCTGGATCAAAATATGACACCAGTTATTTTCATCAGCCTGAGTTTGACAAGAAACTCAGGTATGTCATGCCAGATGCTGCACAGCATTGTGTCAGATATTACATGGAATAAAAAATAAAAAATCAACATATTTTGGGGGTAATATTTTACTGTCAATATATTTGGGGTGGCCTAATTTGACCAAGCAGTACAATATTGGTGTATACATTATTACATTATCCAAATAGTTTGTCAACTCCCAGCTTCATAGAATATTTTGGTGTTGGAAGATGAATAATTTGCCAACAGTGACATCTCTACTCTTCTATTTGAAGACTGAAAGGTGTTGCTGTAGAATGTCTTAAAATCAAAACCATTACATTGAAACTGGTGAGACAATTTATGTTTAGAGTAATTAGACCATGTAAATTATCACTAAAGGGGAAGTGACAACATTTTCACCATTTCAGAATATTTTCATAATTTACAAAAACGTTTTTACCTAAAAGCTCCTAGTCCCATGCTATGATGTATTAATGCTACATTTTGCCCCCCCCCCCCCCCCCCCCCCCCCCCCAACCCAAAAAAGTATCAAATAATTCGCAATGATATTGCATTCATCTGAAATATGTTGAGAAAAACTGATTTACAAACCGTAGGCACAGGATCATAATATCTAATCTATGTCAACAGATAAATCGTTTAGCTCTCACTTCCAGTGACTACAGCAGCAGGACACACTTGAGTATGTTAAAGTGAACTAAAAAATACACCTGTTCATCTCATCTTTTTCTTTAACATTTTCTGGAGACTACAACATTTTTTTATTATTTTTTTTTGAAGGGATGGGGTGGGATTTGTTTAAAAAAAAATCACAGTGGTCTTTGTTTAGCTTTTTTCACTTGCAGTACTTAAGTACTGTATCCCAGAAAAGAGTGAAATATAGTTAAAACTTGCGAAGGTAAAAATATTTCTAACACTCCTTTTGTTGCTTATAAGTTATATATACAATTTAAATCATTTTAAATAACAAAACAGAGTTATGTTCCATCACAAACTCAAGTGAGATGTGTACATAATTATAATAATACAGTTCCAACTTAAGCAAAACTTCTACTGTGGCATTTTGTGTACACACTCCAATACACCAAGTAAGTTGGTGTTTTACGCCCAGTCAACCGGTACAGTTATATCACTATCAGGGTAACCAATACACCAAAATTCACTAGTAAGTAACAAGTGCACTTGTAGATTTTTGTAGTTGAGCATAAAAATACAGCCATTGTGCATGCATACAGAAACCTTCATCAGATTACTTACTTAGAATCCAAGTAACATGTCTTATCACTAACTGCATCTCATTACAATAAATCTTCACATGCTCTACTTCTAGACCACACACTGACAATGACACACATCCTGTTAAATACATTGTTTTGTTTTTTTTGCCAGTAAGGCAGTAGTAAAGTGTAAATTCCTGTTTATTTCAGGTTCACTACGTCAGTAAATGCACTAGAACTAGTTTCCCAACTTTCTGTTCTGCGCTCTCTGAAGATAGTGGAACGAGGTACAGCATTTATTTAATTATAATAAACATTTGCCCCTCTTTTTTCCCTTTTAAAACTATAAAAGCCAAGAAAGAAGCCAAGCCTGAGAGACTCGGACACTGGTTACTGAGAGCTGCTGTGAATTACAATCTAAACCATCATATAAGCAAGTGTATGCAAGTGTATTACATTACAAATGTGTGTGTGTGTGTGTGTGTGTATATAATTATATATATATATATATATATATATATATATATATATATATATATATATATATATATATATATACGTGTATGTAACTATGTATGCATGTCCTTTTACATCAGCACAAAATATAAATTATAATGCTGATTCAGCAAGTAAGCAAATTCCAAATTACCTCACGCAATGCCAGTCAAGTGCCACTGCCAGCGTAAGTTTAACACAATCAGTTACTTACCAACATCTGTTCAAAGCGCTCGTTGACTTCGTACTCAGCGATGGAATCCACGTCCACCACCTCTGGAAAGGGATCTCCATTGGGCCCACCAAACCCATGCTCCTCTGGCTGTGTGTTGCGTGGAGCTGAGGTTGTGCTCTTGCTCTTCTTGTCTTTACCCAGTCGGAAACCAGCCCCCATCTTGTCCAGCTGTAAGTGAAAAGTCACAGTGCTACTGTTACTAGTTTAGTCAACAATCAAAATACTCAGGGTGTGTGTATGTAAAAACTAAAATGATGGTATAGTTCTTGAATAATGTCAGACCAACAACACAGGATCACCTAATGTATAGTTAGTTCTTGGAGCTTAACATGATCATGATCATGTCAAAACTCAAGTTTTGGGATTTTAACTTCCTGTCAACAGCACAGGGTCACATTAGTTTGTAAATTCTTAGATTTTAACATCCAGTGAACTGCACAGGGTCATCTCAGGATGAGCAACATATATATAGTTCTAACAATAAAAATACAAATCAATAATACTATAGTAATACTATTTAGTTCTTTAGTACAATAGTACTGTAGTAACACAGTGTGGTACTAGCTTCCATGTCACTGACATTTAATTTTGTTTTTGTTTCTTTCACCTTTTTAATTGATTATTATTATTATTATTATTAATCTTGTGTTACCATTTTTTAGGCCATTTCAATTACTTTACAATCACATGCAGTACTAGTTTCACCAGCTCTTGGTCTTTTATCTATCAAAAAGTGGGCATAATCTAAATTTTCCACCAAAGCGCATTTTTATTCATAACAGATTAACAGTCCATCATGTGGTTACAGAATGAAAACATAGCTAGTCAAACCAGTGACAAAAATACATGGTTTCACACATGATTTTTTTTACTATTGTTTATTTTATTTTTTAATTTGTCTGAAATTATAGTTAAAAAGCTTTAATAATTAAATAGTTTAAAATTATTAGCTATTACTGTATTACTATTAGTTTTTCTCTTAGGAAGCCAGTTTTTTCTTCTTCATTTTTGATCATAAAAATAAATTCATCACAACTGAGCAATAAAACATGGTCAGGTAATTAATACAAAAGTTTTACTAGAACTATAGATCATACCTTTGAATATATGAGATATTATATTTTTTGTGTGTTTTTGATATAAATTACGCCTCTGTCTATTCACAATCTCACACACACATGTATGCATGCATGCATGCATGCACACACACACACACCAGAGTTTGCAATGCTTTAGTTTCACACACACCAGAGTTTGTAATGCTTTAGTTTCAGCAGTCTCTCTCTCTCTGATGTTGGGGTGTGAAGTTGGTTGTTAGAACATATCAACTTTGACAGCTGCCAGGCCAAGGTAGGTGACATCCTAGGGCTAGGAGGTCAGTGGTACTGGCTGTTCAGTGCCTTAGTGCCTATGTCAGTTTCTGGATGTATGACAAGTTTCCTGCAGTTCATTTGCATGCGGGACTGACTACATTTCACAGCTCAGCAATCAAGTCAGGAAAAAACATGCAGAAAACTTGACTAACAACTTTTGTTTTTGTAGTTATGATGACAGTTCTAAACCGGTTCCTTCCACAAACTCTAAGCTGGTTGACAACAGGCTGCTTACTCAAGAAAGTAAACAAACCAGCCAGAAATCTGCCAGTACCAGAGAAAGGCTGAGATCTAACCAGGCACCAGTGACAAATGTTGATTGCCATGGATGGTCCCAAGCTTGAAGATACTGAAAGTAGTGCTGTTACTAGTGTTAGTGTTATCCTTCGGGCTTGCACATACTATAGTATTCAGCAGGCGCAAGAGGCAAAATTTCAACTAGATAAGTGCAGGATTGTTCTTAAAAAATCTCTGTCACTTACTGACTTAGTGTCAGAGTGTTTAGTACCATGTTTGGCTGTGCACATTTGTTTCAAGACACTGCATCTGCTGTACATGTATACAAGTTCCAAAAAGTGTTTGCGACACCTGTATTAGTTTACTAACACAGTAACACTAACAGGCATCTGTCACTATCACTGTATCAGTATCACTGGGCACAGTACACAAAAAGCCAACAGTTCTAGCTTTGTCTACAACTATCAGGTACAACCTGTTAGTGTTGCTGTGTTAATGTTAAGATAATCAAAATTCAAATCAATTCAAGAAAGGTTAGCAGTCCTGCTCATCCTGACCTATCTTAAAATAAACTTTTGGGTAATTCAACATAAACAGTGCATAACAATTTAACATTAACAATTAACATTAACAAAATATAATTTTATCAAAAGTATCATAAAATTAACAGCTGCCTAACAGTAAGTGTATAAGTAAACACCAGACAAAAGACTACCACAGTTTTATTCAAATTCCTGTTCATAATCATACAAATTACGATTCACAGCATTACTGGTGAAAGTTCTACAGATTACCTGCTCTTTTACCTTGATTGCAATTATATATATACTTTCACTAGTTTCAGTTTTACTAATTGTAGACTTCAAAACAAGCTGAAGACTTTTCTTTAATACATAAAGATGTCAAAGAGTTTAGCCTAGTGGGAAAGAGTCTGATTTCTGACAGTGACAGAACTATATATATATATATATATTATGTATTATTAATATTAATACAATTATTTTAAGGGTCATCTCAATTACTGAATGTTAGTCATGTCTTTCATTTAAAAAACAGTTGCTGCGATGAGTAACTTGGAGCCAGATGGAACTGCTATTACTGTCAATGTCTATGTGATTAATTACTGGTTAATTCAGACTGTGGCTGTCCATCAAAGCCGGTGTCCAGACAACTTTATTAGTAGCTTATTACTAATATTAGTGTTACAGTGGATGATGGGACATGGTAATCACTCTCAAATGACCACTGGGCTTTAATCCCGTAAAAAACCCTCCCCAGGAAGTACACAGAAGCTGAAAATATGTGAAGCGTGCGGCTACCTACTGTGCTACAAGGGGAGTCAATTTCAAAGGGCAGGGTGTCATTCTGTCAGTGTCAAGCTACCGTCAACGTCCCATGCCTCTCGATCAGTCTCTACCGCGCAATCCAACAAACGGGTACTTACGAGGCTGTTCCGCTTGTCTCCTCTCCTCTTGTCCATGTTTTGTTCAGATCTTTATCTCCTGACTCCAGCGGACGTCCTTATTTACAGCACATGTGTGTTGTTGACAGACGACAGGAGCTCCTGGGACGGAATCACTCACCGTGGCCTGCTCAAATGACGAGCCTGGAGTTCGTCTGCTTTTGTTCCAGTAAAATTAAACACACCTATTACACTGTCAACATGTGTTCATACAGATGCGTCCTAAGTTATGTAATCGGATACAAAGCGCTATGAAATTTTGAGGTAAAGTGTCCCATAAAGTGCATCTCACTAGTGGAAATCCGTTCCACTTCCCAGTTTAGTCATCCCTTTTCCGCCATTTTACACTCTCCTTTGAGGTCAGAGGTTGTCCAATCCAAGTAGTTGTAACAACTGGGTGGCACCTGTGGCACTTTTCCTCAATAAATCTTATCTGTATAATACAATAGACAACCGGGATCAAAGTATATGCTACGTGGCATCTATATTATATTTGCTGATATTAATTTTCTGGCGTAACTAATATGTAAATATCTTCAGAGATTGTTTCTGCGGTAGTTATATCTCAAGGCCAATGGCAGGTGGTGTAACAAAGTGGAGGGAAGATGGCGGGTGACGAACTGGCGAGACGAGGGTGGTAGGTTTTAGTCGACGTGTCCAGTAAACTGAAGATGCAATTAGAAAATATATGGTACATTACTAATGTAGGCTATTTTAATTAACTAGGTTTTGGCTGAATACTGCAATAGATAACGACAGAATACGGTTAAATCATTCGCTGCTGTAGAAGTTATGTAATTGTGGCCTTCGGTCGAATGAAGATTCTCTCTCTCTCTCGCTCTCTCTTTCTCACTCTCTCAGACTCATGTACATTTGTGTCGATTGAAAGAAAAGAAAAGCTGAATACGAACGGATGTTGACAGCTGTTCGAAAACCGAATAGGTTGCTGCTGCGCGCTCACTTGATTCTTTCGAGTCCAAACTTCAGCAGCACATAGTCTTGCTATTTCTTTCTTCAACAAGTTCATGATACTCACAATGTGGAGTGTTCTTTTACACCCGGATCATCGAGGAACTGACGCTACAGTGAAACTAATTTTCATATAGTCAGTTTTCTTTCTCCTGTGCACCCAACCGAAACGTGTCAAGGACCTAAGAGTTCAAATAGTTCAGCATCAGAACCAGATTTAAAAAACTTTTTTTTTCTGCCCAAGCAGTATTCCGGCATAGGCAGACAATGGTTTCTGAAACTAAGATTGTGAGTGGGTTAAATCAAGTGATTTATTACCACCAAAGCCTTTTTTTAATTTTTTTAAATTTCCATTCTCTTATAGTGATTCTGAGAAATATTTACTGTAACTTAGTGTAAGTGTAACTGCCTATAACTTGGTCTTTTACAGTTTTGGTTTTACACTTAAAACTGATAAAAGTTTATTTTAATTTTTTACATCATGCTTTTACTTTCACATTTGTCAAAATTATCTTTGGTATGGTATTGGTACTGAAATTTACAGTCATGCTCCTTTTCTCCGTCTTTCCCCAGGCACTTGACATCAGAAGGTCAAGACCAGTGTGTAGAGAATGGCAACAAGTCGGCAGACACCATTACAAAAAATGCATTGAATGTGAGTATGGATCAACTGTACAAAAACACCTAGTTAGCAAGAAAATACTTTGTAGTTGTGCACTGAGGTAATGCATTGTTGCATCCCAAAATTCAAGAGCTTAGGACTACCAGAAAGGAAATCATTAGGAGTCTAGGACATTTTAAAAATCAAGAGGACACAATGACATAAAAGAATTAAAACGTAAGTGGTTAGATATGCATACTGATTCAAAAGTTCAGTTTTAAACAGACTTCTGCATTTTTGGTGTTGGCATGTGCTCACAGTTGTGCGTGTGAGTGATCAAGTGTGTGTGAATGCATGTGTGCATGAATATATGTATGACTCTATGAGTGTGTGCATATGTTGAGAGGAAGAGGTAAAATGTGCAATAGTACTGTAGTCATGAATAAACAATAGCATAAGTTAGACACAGCACTAGCACAAGCTAACTATTCTTAATCTTATGCATAGAGAAATGTTAGTTACAGCATTCATCAAGATCAGCTGGTTCCCCAGTCTGTTTAGATGAATTTACGTGAACTACAGATTACAAAAGTATGTGGAGCAGCACCTGCCCCATAGCATGCATGGAACAAGGGTAATGATGCCCTCACACAAACTCAGCTGTCCTCCCACAATATGTTACTTATGGTAACTCGGGTTAAAGTTTAAACTGCTGTACAGAGACTCAGTGAGTATTAATTGAGACAGTATCATGATTACATCCACTGCAACAAAAGCAAAGAGCGTATTCATCAGTAATATAATTTATAACACTATTTTTTGTCAGTGTATCAGACCACAGTGATCTTTCATTCACACTATATCAGAGTTCAGAAAACTATTAACTTAGCATGCTGCCACATATTACTTATTAGGTAAGGATAGTTTTCTGCTATTCACTTTTCCTATTTGTGTGTGTGTGTGTAAGTTAACATGATACTGACAGCTGTATCACTATGTGCAAAATTTGCACTTATTTTTTTCCAGCTGGATTTGAGGGATATTGGTGAAAAATGGCTACCAACAGACCTGAATACTGGACGGGTCAAAGTGGATTATGTAAGTATTCTTGTAACGATACCAGGATAAAGTTCTAGTAGTAGTACATTTGATTTAGGTGTGGGATTTTTGATGCACAAGAGCAAACATTTTTTCTCTATCTTTTTCTGCATCAAAAAAATGAGTTGAAAAACATTAATTTTTACCTAAAATTTATACAGGGAAAGCCTGAATCAGTGAATGCATCATATTCATTTCAATATTGCTCAAAAGAGAAAGTTTTGCTCTTCAAAACGGTGTACCATTGATCTGGAAACCATTACTTGTAGTTGTACAAGTTCCCGTGCAACGGAAATTCTACACCCAGCAGATTCAAGCATCATGTTGTGGTTATGTGCTGTTGAACTTGTATAATTGAGCTAGTGACACAGAATGAGTTTTGCCCAGAAAAATCTCAAAAGAAACCTAGATCAATTTTTGATATTTACGATAGATCATTCACTGTTTGACTCAGATGTAACACTAACAGCATTTTTGTGCAGGAGAATAGCACATTTACCCTTTTGCTGGGAAGTTCAAGGGAGAGCAGTGAGGCAAGAGTGTGACTAAAGAGCTAGAGTTACCTATCTGTGCATTCTGGACGCTGCTATTGTGCTAATGTCACATTTATGATTCCAAACCATGTAGACTCAGAGGGATACTCTTCTGGTACTGGTCTTGCAACTCACCTGCTCACATTCTCTGGACAAATGCAAAATCTGCAGGTGAAGAGTACAGGTTTTTAAAGGCTACTCACTTTTAGTAAACGTACACTAATTATTATGAAAACAGTATGAAGCGACTTTTACCACAGTTAGTTGGTGAGACTGAGCAGCTCAGAAGTGTGTTTTGGAGGCAAACAGTCATGGAAAACTGCAACAGCACATTAAAAATAACTCACTTCACGACATTACATTGATCTGTTTGGAATGGAAAGTTGGTTTTAAGTTGAAAAGTGTGAAGTCTGAGCTCAGATTATTTTTAAACATAAAAACATGACAAAACTTCACTGTTTTGAGTATGGTTCAAAGAAGGATAAATGGATAAGGATTACAGGGATATCTGTTGCCATTGTGCTGTCCTGTGTCCATCAATATTTAAAATTTAATGCCCAATCAGCAGCAGAAGTCGTGTCAGGGTGAATGCAGGCAAATGCCTAGCCCAATTCATTTTCAACCCATATGTGACCCGTTCTCACAAAATGAGTCTTAACTTAAAATTTAGCAATTGGAGATATCTGCATGTCTCAAATCTGCAGGTTCTGCTTGTTATTCTCATACTTAAATCATGTTTCACCTCCAAAAGATGTGGATATGATGTGTTTTTAAACGTTGCATGTGTGGCGGAGGCCATTTTGAGAAAATCAGCTTTAAAGTTTTCATTGTGCAGTGAGTAGTTTTTCCTTTAATCATTAGCAACAGGAGGTTTAAATGTACCAATCTTTACCAATTTTGGCACAGGAACATATCAGACATTGGGGCACCTGAAGAGACTTGAAATTTCAACATTAGTTAACTTCTAAATTTAATATATTAATGTTTTTAATCCCCATGCTCTTGGTCTAAAATGAGCAAAATTGAATCTTCTTAGGGTGCATAAAATGCGTTTTAAATATATTTATTCAATTTTTCAGAGCATATCAGTGCAAACACACCAAAGTTTAAAGCTTATACTAAGTTATAGACTTTAATTTCACAAAAATCTGAAAACACCCAAATAGACCCCCATTGGCTGCTTTTGCCTGTATCACACAAGCTGGCTGCGAGTTAAGATTCAGTTGGTGAGAACAGGTCACATATATGTCTTGATTTGATTGAAGAGGATTTGGGAAAAGCAGAAGCTGAATGAACAGGGAATACAAAGATTAGAAAGGCACAATTCAGGGCAGTGAGTACTAAAGAGACAAAGCTACATATTCTGGTCCACTCCACACTCAAAAGAGGGCACCATTCATGGTTCTGCATTTTTACCAGCAGTGACTTTTCTGCATCTGCATCCCTTCACCATGGGGTGTTTGGAGGGGATTGGGTCTTTGGGAAAACACAAAGAAAGAAACTAAAACGGCAGACTTCCTGGTAGTAAGTACTAGTAGGTGAAGCATGCAAAGTTATTCTGACTGAATGCTCCCCCCACTTCCCCCCCCACCTCCCCACCCCCCACCCCTTTTCATTTTTTCTAATCAGTTCAGTTTGTTTTTTGCAGCTGGAAGGCCCTGCGGTGCTGCAGGTGCAGAAGCTCCGGAACATCTCAGCCCCAAAAGATAACGAGGAGTCACAGGCTGCGCCGAAGCTGTGGAAAATCACTCTGACAGATGGCCATGCTAATGTGGTTGCTATTTGTCTGGAACCACTCAGAAACCTCAGGTCAGTCTCACTCTGTGACTGAAAATTGAGCTTCACAGAGCATCAAAAAAGAGTGATTGTTCATTTGGTTCGGGTGGTATATGAATTAGCTTGAGCTCACACAAGGGATGCTGAGGCCAAAAGTTTGATTCAGGGGGTTAGTTTCTGTTAATGTTTAGCTTTACTCGCAGATTTTGAAAGTTACATTCATTGTGATCAAACTCCAGAAAGTTTGATTTAAAATGAAACAGACACCGTTACAACACCTGTATTACAAGAGAATGAATTTGGATGTGTGAAGTTATTCTTCATCTGAATAATTTTTTGCAGTGGTTTTGTACACCATGTCTGAACATTAGTGAAACAGTTGTTCTCTTTTTGATATGTATTTCCTGTTTTGAAAGCTTTCTTAGGTTTTAGCTACATTTAAAAAAAATATATATATATAGATTGTTTTACCTTTTCAGGTGTTTGTGCTTTTTTTAATTTAAAAAATATATATTGTGGATATAAACTGCTGTGAAAGTTTCATTTTTCTTGTTAGCTTTTACTGTCAGAAGAAAGAGACAAACAAACAAGATCTCTTTTACTAGTTTTGTCATAGTTAGACCTAAGGCACTGATGTATATTATGTGGATCAGCGGATGCTTTGCTGACGTTCACTGGTGCATCGTTTGACAGTCTGCTGACACCGCCAGGGACCAAACTACTGTTGGAGGGCACTGTTGATGTGGAAAGCACCTACCTGCTGCTGACCAACAAGAATGCACGACTTCTGGGGGGCCGAGTTTCCAGTCTTGTGGAGTCCTGGGAACTGAAAAGGGTAGGTGGGCCCACCTAGAATGAGGGGGTGAAAAAGTCAACAGATCTATGCTTCTTGATAACCTTCGAGCAAGACTGTCTGGCAGAAATTAGTACACTGGTAGTAGGGGCAGAAATGTACTTATGTCAGTTACTTATGTCAGTACTTATGTTGTTGCGCATTTTTTTGTTTTTGTTTTGAAAACTACCAAATATATTCTTTTGGTAATAATAATAAATATGTAACATTTATACAGTGCCAAATCCAGCTAGACTGGCTCAGGGCACTTCACAATTCAAAACAAGAATGAACATGACAATCAAAACATGAAACATGCGTACACCAGACAATCCAACGCCAACAGCAATGCGCAGGGAAGTGTACACACATCCCAGAACAGTTAATGCAGTCAAGACATGCAGTGCAGCAATACATGGACCATGAACACAGCTCATGATTGCAAATCAAATATAAAGAGCATCATAATAACGGAACAGAAATATTTTGTTGATTGTAGTGTACCCTTTTGAGGCGGAGCCAACTTCTTTAAGATAAAATTTAACTGTTTTGAGTATAACTTGTATTTAAAACTGCATTTAACTCTCCCTACTTTTCTCATTGTTCTGTAGTTCTGTTATTGTCCCATGTTATCCTTTTTGGCCACCCTGATCATCATTTTCAGCCAGGTGTGTTGGGTCATGGTTCTCAGTATGTGCATAGCTTAAAAAAACTAGAAAAATGGCACATTAATAATTCTGGCTATGACTATACATATAACAAGTGAATATGTCTGTGCTCTAAGTCTCTGCCTCTCTGTTTTCATTCTGTATTTTACAGATTGTGAACCATGGTATTGCCTGCTACTGTTTTTAGTTTGTTATAATTTTTTGGATTTTATCTCTCTCTGACAAGTCTTAGCCATCTCTCACAGCCTAATTACATTCATGAATCAAAGGTCTGCTTCTTCCTCTCATCATCTTTTCTTGTTGTTGTTGTAGTTCTAATTAGTGATTGGTTGATTGCTTTCAGAAATTGGCCCACCAGTCTCGACAAGGGTTCCAGACGGAAGGAGGGCCACCACCATTTGTGCCTTTCGGAAAGAAGATCTCCACAGTGGAGGCACCACGCAGAGGTGGGTGGGAACCTTTTCAGGAAGACTTTTTGTGTTTTGGGTTGCTGTGCATCATTTTGGGGAAGACTGTGTTTTGGGTTGCTGTGCAATATATTTGGGAAGACTGTTTTAGGTTGATGTATATTATATTTTGGAAGACTTTGTGTTTTAGGTTGCTGTACATTATATTTGGGACGACTTTGTGTTTTATTTTAGGTTGCTGTACATTATATTTGTGAAGACTTTTTGTTTCAGGTTGCTGTACATTATATTTGGGAAGACTTTGTGTTTTAGGTTGCTGTACATTATATTTGGGAAGACTGTGTTTTAGGTTGCTGTACATTGTTTTTGGGAAGACTGTGTTTTAGGTTGCTGTACATTATATTTGGGAAGACTGTGTTTTGGGTTGCTGTACATTATTTTTGGGAAGACTTTTTGTTTTAGGTTGCTGTACATTAAATCTTTCTCCCAGAAGTTCAAATGCAGCAGCCTGGACAGCAGGGTTCTGTGCATCTTTGTTGCCTCTGTGAAATCTCACGAGGTTCTTTTGCAAAATGTTTGACTATCAGGGGAGGATCCAGTTGTGAAGAGTAAATTGCCACACACTTAAATTGTGCTGGTGTTAGCTGTTATTCAATGTATGCATGATGTTATATAACACTGTTAAGTATTTCTGGCTGTGTTTCTTATTGCCCTGATATAACCGCACCGGTTGATTGGGCGTAAAACACCAACTTACTTACTGTGTTACTTCCCCTGGCCCAAGTAAGTTGGAACTGCCTGATACTCGCAAGGTTAGGACCAGAAAAATCATAAAGTGCTTTGTTGTGTGCAGATTCCAATTAAAATTTACTGGGAATCTCGCTTAATGTTTGTGCTTGTATTTTGAGGTATGACACTATTTTTTTTATAGTGAGGTATTTGTGTTGATGTAGCTAAGCAAAAATGTAAGCGAACAAAATCAGCGTTGTTTGAAATACAACACAGTGCAAACGCAGTGGAAAGAAGAAGAAAAAAGCATGAAGTTTTCATTTCCTCCTCTCAGTTTACAGTCCAATCCAGTTTGCACATTTTCATCCCTTTTGTCACAAACTGAATCAGGCCCAAATTCATCACTTGCATAACTGAGAAAGAGGAAGAAAGAAAAGCTCACCCTTGCTGTGTTGCGCAAAACTGAAGCTGCCTTTACCAAGGGCATGAACTGCATGCTTTGTTTTGTCCCAGAATCTGCGTTGAACAGACACTATTGAGCAGATCAGTATCTCTCAACTGTGCTGTGGGGGAGGCAAACAGCACAAGCTTTCCACCCTTCCTTTGCCACAGTAGTGGTCTACCATCTCCAAATAGTGAGTCTCTTGTTACCCTTAATCCATGGACCATTCCCAAGGAACGCTCATGAGACAAGGTCATCAAGGTAACTGGGATCAAAGGCAGGGCTTAGGAGTGTAGGCCTCAGTGCAGATGGCAGAATCTGCAAACTCTCACCACTTTTTGCGCGCCCCAGCCTCACTTTTGATCCCGTGACCTGTGACCTTGCTCATGAAGACTGGTCCATGTGCGCCTCGGAAGGAAAGGTGCAGCTTGACATGTGACAGTGGTCTCCCTTCTCTCTCTGCCAGACAACTTTAAGTCCCTGTCAGCCAGCAAACAAACCAAAGAAGAGGAGGACAGCGAGTTCCAGCAGCAGCGGCAAGCCACCATTGCGGAGGCCTTGACCGCCAAAACCAAAACCTTTGGCGGTGGCCAGAAGCAGTACGTCAACGACCGAGACGTTGCGCGCATCGTGGAGATGGGCTTCTCCCCGGAGCAAGCCTCCAGTGCTCTGCGACAGTGCGGGGGCAACTTGAATGAAGCCATCGGGGGCTTGCTGGGTGGAAACTTTGCTGGCAGGGACAGCTACGGGCGCGGAGGGGGCAGAGC
This sequence comes from Alviniconcha marisindica, assembly GCA_018857735.1. Lineage (NCBI taxonomy): Eukaryota > Metazoa > Mollusca > Gastropoda > Provannidae > Alviniconcha > Alviniconcha marisindica. The sequence goes on from JABMCL010000546.1 coordinate 100,429, forward strand.
AGGTGGAGGAGGAGGAAGAGGAGGATTCAGAGACAGGGGAGAGCGGGCGGAGCTGCGGGAGGATGATGATCGGGAGGACTCGCGCCGAGGGGGCAGAGGTGAGTTGTGCGGTGGTGAGCGCTTGACCCTTTGCGTGCCCAGTTCAGTTGTTTCCTGTTTCAGTGTCCAATTTTATTGTTTTCACCTGACCTCAGTTTGGGCCCTTTTGGGAGTTGCTCTTGCTGTTTGGGAAGCCGTTCAGCATTAGGAAGCATTGTTTTTTTTTATTTTGAATTTCAGATCATTTTTGTAAAATGAGAAGTTGTGTGATGGATGCTTGCTTGTATTTGATGGGTACATGTTTCTGTGTGGTGGATGTCTGTGTTTGATGGGAACACATTTCTGTGTGGTGGATGCCTGTGTGTTTGTTGTTAATGTGTTCCTGTGTGGTGGATGCCTATGTGATAGTCCACATTTGTGTGTGATGGATGCCTGTGTGTTTGATGGAAACATGTTTTTGTGTGTGGATGCCATCCCCATGTGTTTGAAGGAAATGTGTTTCTGTGGGTGGATGCATGTGTGTTTGCTGGAAACATGTTTCTATGTGGTGGATGCCAGTGTGTTTGATGGAAATGTGTTTCTGTATGATGGATGCCTGTGTGGTAGATGGAAACATGTTGCTGTGTGATGGATGCCTGTGTGTTTGATGGAAATGTGTTTTTGTTTGATGGATGCCTGTGTTGGATGGAAACATGTTTGTGTATGGTGGATGCGTGTGTGTTTGATGGAAATGTGTTTCTGTGTGATGGAAATGTGTGTGTGTTTGATGGAAATGTGTTTCTGTGTGATGGAAGCCTGTGTGTTTGATGGAAATGTGTTGCTGTGTGACGAGCAGGAGGGCGAGGGGGTGGCAGAAGGGGCAGAGGAGAGAGAGGGGAGGAGGAGGAGTCACTGTCCAGTCGACCCAGCGGTCCAGCCACGTTGTTTGACTTCCTGGAAACCAAGATTCCGTCCAAATCAGGTGAGGCATAAAACCAGTATATGCATTCAAATCTTATTATGTAAGCTAAAATCTCCGCCCTAGACGGATCAATATGCTCACCTGAGACAACATACACATGTAAACAGTGAAGACAAATAAAGTGTGAACTGAATAATTCTACAGAACAAATATTTATTTGCTCTTCCCTTTTTCCAGAAAATCAACAGGGTAGCAACAACCAGAGACCTTCCTCCTCCTCAGGGTCCAGTCTGAGGAACTTCTCAAGCCAGCAGAGCAACCACGGGCCCCAGACTGCTTCTGATAATGACAGTTTCTCATCACGAGGGGTCTCCCATTTCAACTCGGGGCCCCCACATTCTCGGTCGCAACCCAACTCTGCCTCCAGCTACAGAGGGGGCGGGTCAAATCCCAGGGATGGCATCGGCCCCTCGCGTTCTTCAGACTCCAACTTCCACAGTCAGGACTCAGGCTACAGATCCTCCTCCGATCACGGTGGAGGCGGGAGGGATTCCCGAGGAGGGGGTCAGCACAACGACGACTTCGGCCACGCTCGTCGACAGCAGAATCTACCTCCGCGGTTGGCCAACAAACTGGGCCGTGACAGTAACCCACTGGCGCAGGGCTCCTCTCGTCCTGCCAGCGGTCGCTATCAGGAGAACAGTTATGACAGCAGGACTCAACACAACGGGGGTGAAATGGACCACCCAGGTGCTAATCAAAACAACCGCGGTAGGCCCTTGCAGGAACAGAACTCGGACAGCAGGGCCAGCAGTAACTATGCCGGGGGGTACAACGGCCGACAGCAGTCAAACCCTCAGCAAAAGCAACCGGACTATCAAGGCAACAGCCAAAGAATGCAGGGTGCCGGAGGACAGAAACCACGCTTTGAGCAACAGAGGCAGCTGCAGCAGCAGGGACGTAGACCGGATGTAAGGGATGCTGAAGCTTTTTTTGTTGTTGTCGTTTGGTTTTGTGTTCCATGGGGTGGGATCTCATCCATTCTGTGTTTCATGGATGGGAGGTATTTGTTTTTCCCCAGCATTTGAATAAAAACTGTACCAGTGAACAGTTAAGTAATAAATATCAGGACATGAAATTTCTCTCACACCCTGAAACTGAAAAAAGAGGACTCTTGAAGAGTCAAAGCATTTTGTCCTACCATTGCTTGACCATAATAGAAAATTAGACTGTGTTAGTGCAGAACTTTATTTCATGGTGGGCCCTTGGTTTTTGGCTCCCACTAGGACTTTAGCTGCTTGTGGCTCTCTGTCAGAATTTCAGTATTGTGGCTCTCAGTCAAAATTTCAGTATTGTGGAAATTTGTGACTTTTGTCTACAAAGGGTAGATAAATCATTGTTGTTTTTTTTACTCCCAGCCCCAGGCATGTCCAAGTTTTTATGTTTTTATTTTACACTCATTGGGGATTTAAGTTTGTGTTTTTCCTTCTCTGTTCTGTGTGCAGTTTTGATCCAGTTCCTACAGCATGAAGTACATGTTTTGTGAATGTTTGGGATTGCTTGGAAGAATTCTGTGTATTGTTTCGTGAAGTGCCCAGTCGGGAGTCTATAAAGTAAAGTTGACTGCCAGAATTCAAGACAAGAAAGGTTAAAATATGCAAAGGATGTAGACTGAATCAGAATGCTTTTTAGTGGAGCACAGAAAAGAGCTGTGAAAAAATAGGGCACATTTTGGGCAAAACTTGCCCTTTCAAAAAGTTTTTGAAGAAACAGCTATTCTACATGAAACTAGATAACTAAGTGTCCATTTGTTCATTCCCCTGAAAGGGTGTTGTTGTTTTACTTTCTGAAACTTAGAACACAGTTTTGTTGCATCCTCTTAAAATGTGTTATTTTTTTCTTACTGCTTGCATGTTTTGATCTTGACACAGGATTTGTTTTCACAATAGACGATTTCCGGAAATAACAGGTGAAGATAATTTGAGTTTTCATACTCTGGGAGAGTGAAGTCCCCTGAATGGAGGTGGCAGCGGAAAAGAGCCGATCTGCGACAGTTTTAGATCTTCAGGCATAGACCTATGATAATTTATACTAGACTACCAGCTGGGGGAACCTACTATCCGATCTGCATGTTCCCCACAAACAGTGAGTGCTTTATTGGCATTTCTGATGCCTTTTCTGCCTTTTGTTTACGGGTATCCGTCATCTTGCCCATGTGCTCACTGTACCCCCAACAAAAGCGTGCCTACTCTGCACTACACCCACAGGGATGGACCTATATATACAGGTCCATGCCCGTAGGCACTTACCGAGTGCAGTCCCTTGGATTTCCAAAGATTGTCTATTAGCTGCTGTGTGTTCCAGGCCCCATCTCGACCGATGTGGCAGAGGGGACAGACGGTGCTGGCCAAGTACTGGGAAGATGATCAGGTTTGTTGCTTGTTATTCTAGACCTTTGTTGCATGTGTATTTGTTAACTTTTGTATTGTTATTTGTTACTCTTGGCCATTGCTGTAAATGAAGTGAAATGTCTCTAGTGCTCGACGAAAACTTGATGTTTCAGTATTGAGCCCAGTATTGATGAATACATGCAATTTTTTTTTTTTTTTTAAACATCTCTTGAAATCTCTAGAAATAGTGACAAGCTTTTTTCTGTCTTCTGTATGTATAATTTACTATAGACAATGAATTCTGTTTTTTACTTCATTTTTTTCATTTCAAGGATGTTGGTTCCCACAGTTTCATAGATTTATTACAAAGTTAAAATTCTGATTTCAGTAAAAAAACTTTGATTCCACTGAGCAAAACTTGTATGGGGAAAGAAGAAGAAAAACTAAACTAAAATAATTTAGCGGTATAATTATGCAGAAGTTCCATTTTTATGGATCTGTGCAAAGCAACTGCAAGCAGAGTACTGCTTGGAAGTGACAAGCATTTTTGGTGGTTTGGTGGTGGCAGCATGCTTTCAAAGAATCTTTTGGAAAAACATTTGGGCATAAACTATCAGTGTATTTTAAGTTGGAAAGACTGGCCAGGCTGAGCCCAGTTTGTGTGGAAATTGCACTGCAGTTAAAAAGAAACTGGGGGCAGAGACAGTGTTGTTGGAACTGTCCATGAGCTTTTCTGAATACAATGAGAGCATGCCAGGGTTACCCCAGTCCCCACCTCCTGCCACCCATCTCCAGAAAGGCACAAATGTCTTTATGGTCTCCATGACTCATCTTTGGGCTGTCCTCTTTGACAGCTGTTGCTTGCTTCTTTGCAGCTGTACCATGCAATGGTGGAGGCTGTGGCTGAGAACGGCGCTACAGCCGTTGTGACTTTCCTGGACTACGGAAACCAGGAAGAGGTCCTGTGCTCCGACATCCATCCGTTGCCGCAGCAGCAAGGCTGGGTAAGAGTGCACGTCATTACTCTTTTCTGTGTGAATAACTGTCAGAGCCGGTGATGTGAATGAACAGAAAATGTGCTCTGTTTTGTGTCCTGCTTTACTTTGAGCTGGTCTCCTTTGTTTTGGTTCTGCATGACATCTGCCCGCCCACCACCCACAACCCCCATCAGGTAGCTGCTGTGTGGCTCACCCCAGTACCCAGAGGCCAAGCTGCCACCTCATCCAGGCCTGTTTACTTGGATGATTTTGGCGTATTTTTGTACACCTAAATCTTCAGCATAATTTATTTTTATTTTTTAAATGATCATAAATATTTCTAGAGATGTTTTGCTGTTCATTTGTTTTCTGTTCTGGAATATGCCCAGTTCAGGGTTTTTGGTGGCATGTGTGTAAGTCTCATGACCTCTCACTGCCATAGTGTCTGTTTCTGTATTGTGTTTTGTATAGTCTTTGGGCTGAATTCTCGGACAATTCAAAGCAAACACAAGTGTTCGCCACTTTTCTGGAGGCCATGTTGAAATTGTTTTGAGATTGTTTTCACTGAGAAGAAAATGAAATGGAAAATAACTGATGGAGAAAGTGCCAAAGCAGTGAGGGAACAAGTGTTCCTGTCGTGATACAAATCTGAGCCTGGCAGAGTGGAGTCTTCTGTTTCCAAATCTTCAGCATGCTATCAGTATTGCCGCTCCGACTTTCCAGCAGCCCATGGTAGCAAAACTGACATTGATAGAAAGCACTGTGGCTAAAGACTGAAAATGCTCTAACTTTTCTAGAAATATGACAATTGCTTTTTTAAAGCATACTCTGACCTGTATTTGAGTGTAAACAGGTCTGTGCAGAACATCTGCCAACCCCTCCCTCAGGGTACTGCTGCATGGTTCACCCCAGTACCCAGAGGCCAAGCTGCTGCCTAGTCCAATGGGTCTGAAAGATGCATCTGTTTTGATTTTGCAGAACAACTATCCAGCCCCTCCTCAGGGTGCGCCTTTGCTGTCGAACCCAGGGTTCTACCCTGGCTATGGACCACCCAACATGGCCGCCCCTCCTCCCTTCCCTGGCCAGGAGGGGTTCGGTGCCGCTGCTGGCGCCAGCGCCATTCCCAACATGGAGTTTCGGCGCGGGGGATCCGGGCCCGGCCATCGGCGGCAAGAGCAGCCTGACCGCCGTCGACCCACACAGAACTATTACCTGCCCCCATCTCGCAAAAAGGAGGGATGATTGGTGGTTGCGTGGTTTTTAAAATAATTTAGATTGGGGTTTCCGCAGATCATGTGGGGTATCATTCAAAGAGACTGCTGAATTTTAACTTTGAAACCTCTGAGCTGTTGTTTTGTTTTGTTTTTGTCGCCCCTCCCTGTTGCATATTATTTGTCACCTGTTTGGTGTTTTGAAGGGTGTATTTGGAGACTGGGACGGTGACCCTTGTAGCATTTTAAGGGCTGTTGCTTCTGTTGTGTTCTGCTTGTAGGTGATGATGACGACTAGATCAGCCAGCATCAATAGCCAAATGATGGTGGCTGTTTAGACCAACTTGAACTAGCGTTTGTATTTAGGTGCAGTGACCACTAGGCCATCGCTAAGCTTTCCACATCAGCTCAGAATCCCGTGTGGCTGGGAGGTGGGAGTGTGCTGACAGTCAGCACAGCTTTTCCATGCCTATCGCTGCTATTAAGGTACTGTTGAAGAGCATTGACACTCTTGTGCATTTGTGGGTGACTCGGCCAGTTAGTTAGGCCTGGGATTCTGACCCATTTTAACGATGTTCCACGGCCATTGTCCTGTCAACAAGTTGGTTAGGCCTGGGATTCTCACCTGTTTCAGCATATTCCACTGCCATTGACCTGTCAGCAAGTTGGTTACGCCTGGGATTCTGACTTGTTTCAGCATGTTCCACTGCCATTGACCCGTCAGCAAGTTGGTTACGCCTGGGATTCTGACTTGTTTCAGCATGTTCCACTGCCATTGACCCATGAACAAGTTGGTTACGCCTGGGATTCTGACCCATTTTAATGATGTTCCACGGCCATTGTCCTGTCAACAAGTTGGTTACGCCTGGGATTCTGACCCATTTTAATGATGTTCCACTGCCATTGCCCCATACTTCAATAGAAAGATTATTTCATGGGGGGGGGGGGGGGGGGGGGGGGGGATTATGATTGTTCCACCAAAACTGCTCGGATGCTGCAGCTCACCAGCACTGCTGTAGTCTTTGATGATCATCGCTTGAGATGCACAACATTGCACAGAAGAGTAAATTATTCTTTGTGATGCCCACACACCACTTGAGCTGCAGGTACAGATGAGTCCAGTGGTTGAAATCCCAGTTCTCAGCGCAGGTGATAATTATTGGGGTTAACCCTCTTGTGTCAGCAGCATGTATAGAGTGATAGATGTAAATGTGTGTGTAAGGGTAAAGCGCAAATTTCGCCTGCATACAATGTGTAATAGTAGATGGAATCTCAGTTCTATGAGTTTGGTAGGCGACACCACTGCCTTCTTCCTAAGGGTTAGTGAAGAAATGCGTTGATCACATGTACTTAACTGTTTATATGTATATTTATTTATTTTCATATATATACTGCATCATGTCAGTTATTTGAAAACCCAGTCATAGATACAGTTACCCAATTTTGTTAGTTATAATAGATTGATGGGATTTAGAATATTACAGTGTGTTGGAACAGAACGAATTGAAGTGAAATCAGATATTGCCGTGGGTTGGTGTGAGTAAACAGTTGAACCGCACAACTTAGTACCTGATTATTCCTTAGTACCTGATTGTTTAGTACCTGGTTATTTGTTTAGTTTTTCCACACTATATGACTAAGCTTTGTTGATATTTGACATGCAAGTGCCTCCGGTGTCTGTCCAATATGCAGTGTTTAGAAACCTGTGTTGCCATGGTAAATGCTTGAATAGATACAGTGCTTTAGCAGACCTTTTAAGTCTCCATGAACTAGTTATTGTACTTACAAGCTAGTTCTATGCAGAGCGGGACTCTCTTGTATTGCATAGAGAGTTCTTCATTCTGCTTGAAACGGCATGAATCAGAAATGCCCGCTGCACTCTTTGTGTGGGGTTTGAATGCTGGTCTCTGATAAGGAGGTGTGATTCTGGTGGTCCTGCAGCTTTGTCTTCAGGGAGTCTTCTGTCCAGTGTAGGCCTACAAAGTATCAGACTGTTAGGCACACACAGCGCATACGCAGTGCATATTCACACTCTGCTCCTGCCCCTCCACCCCCCCACCCCCAGGACTACAGAGTATCAAGCACACAGTGAATACACAATGCACATGCATATTCACATTGCGCCCCTCCCCCCCCCCCCCCCCCCCTTCTCAACACCCCCTCCCCCCCCCCCACCCCCCCCCCCCCCCCCCCCCTCCTGACTACAAAGTATCAGGCACACAGTGGCATACACAATGCATAGTCACATGCCCCCCCCCCCCCCCCCACCCCCTACCCCCACCCCCCCCCCCCCCCCCCCCCCCCCCCCCCCCCCCCCCACCGTACTACAAAGTATCAGGCACACAATGCATACACACACACACGCCGCCCCCCCCCCCCACCCCCAAGCCCCATACCCCCACCCCGCACCCCTCCAAAGAGCACACTGTTCCCTTATCACACTGTTCCCCCCCCCCCCCCCCCCCCCCCCCCCCCCCCGCACCCCCGACCCTCCACCAAACTTTCCATCATAACTAAATACATGAATCAAATGAATCGAGCATGCAGCCAGATTTGAGGTTAGACAGAAGAGGTTTGATCAACCTGTGGTGGTCTCCTGTGTGCTTGACGGGGTATTAAAACTCAGCTCCCCCCCCCCCCCCCCCCACCCCCCCCCCTCCCCCCCCCCCCCCCCCCCCCCGGACCCCCCCCCCCCCCCCCCCCCCACACACACACAGAGGATCCCATCCACATAACACAGTGCATAGTGACACTCTCCTACACACACAAACATGGAATTCAGTGCACACAGACGCATCCAAAAAAATTTGTTTTTTTACATGACCACACACACTAATATAAAAATTTGACATTGCCAAAACCAATAGCCATCATAACAAGACCGACATCAGCACAAACACAACAGCATTATTTGTTGTACCATTCTTCAGATCTTGTCCCATGTGGATTATGCAGAAACAGATCATCAGATCATTCAAGGCAGTCTTGTCCAAACTAAGCGTTAGGTGCTCTTAGTTGCCTCCCCACAGGGTGTGTCAGAGACGAACAGGGAAGACAGTACCACCAGAATGAGTAAATTGAGGAAACACCTTACTCTTAGTTTAATGTTCTAATTTCACAGTCTTATGGGCATGGAATTATTGTACATATAATAGGATTAGGGCAGTATTTTGAGAGGATCAAAATACATTTAGTTCTAGAGTGTTTTGCTCTAATTGCCAAGCTAAAATCTCTTATCGCCAGTTTTGAGTGAAATTGATCATTTTGCTCAGAAGTTTAAGGCTTTATGTACACAAAACTGGTGTTATTAGTATCAGAGCAATAGGGTTCATGACATTTCTTCTGTGTGAATCAAAAAAAAAGGCGCTATTTGTTAAAATATTTCCTCACTGGCATTAAAACTGAAATACAGACATGGTGTGATTTGTCATTATTTATTTGTTGGTCTGTTTTTTTAGTTTAAAAACTGTGAACCTCTGTTCATCGTTTCTGTGTCGATACATGAGCATGAGTGAAGGAAGCAAATGTTGCACTTCAAAGGTCTTCCATTAGGGGTGGCCATAACCGTTTTGTTTATCCAGGCTGGAGCAAAGGAGGGATACAGGCACCCATCACCACACTGTATACAGACACCCATCGCCACACTGTATACAGACACCCATCACCACACTGTATACAAACACCCATCACCACACTGTATACAGACATCCATCCCCACACTGTATACAGGCACCATCACCACACTGTATACAGACACCCATCACCACACTGTCACCAGTCCACGCAAGCTAGTCAGTATCAGTGACGTCATGAACACAGCCCCACGGTATGTGCGTTTCCGTGTCGCTGGCCGTTAGGCCTTCTCTTTTACTAATCTAAAGGCCGACAATGGATCTTTAACGTGCGCAACGAGCTTTTGTGCTGTGCCCGTGAAGGGTAGAGATGAGATTAGTCCACCTGCGGATCTATAGAGTTCAGGAGCTGTGTGAAAGTCGAGGTTGCTGTCCTGGGCTCCCCGCCCCAATGAGCCTTACGGTTTCTGTGGACGTAAAGCAACACTGAACCATGCACACGCATTGGTCACAGTTTGTCCCTAATATGTCAGCCCGACATCCGAGGATATTTAGCTCCACATCATCATCATCATCATTGGATCTATACCAGGGTGGTGCTGGGTCGTCTTGGCTATACTGGGGCATTCACTCGTAGAACTCGGCAGCACGCTAGGGGTCCGGTTAAAAAATCGTCGTCTATTATTTACAGTTAAAACTTGGCTGCAGATAAAAAGCCTTCCAGGGCTATGTCGGTGGGCTGCACAACATGTAATGTGTACAAACGGAACACAATACGGGGTATGCACAGTTAAAAACGTCGAAGACGCAAATGGTCGTTTAAAAACGCTTGCAATAAAAACGGGGCCTGCGGTCAGGCCGATAAAACGCTTGGGTATGTACGCATACACCATGCAGCGCTGGTTGTTGTTGTTCAAGTGTTGCTTTACGTACACAGAAACCGTAAGGACTATTCGGGACGGGGGCCCAGGACGGCCATCTCGACTTTCACACAGCTCCTGAGCTCTGATGTAGCGCTAGTTCCGTTCAATGTTGTTTTACGTCCACAGAAACCGTAAGGACTATTAGGGACGGGGAGCCCAGGACGGCCATCTCGACTTCCACACAGCTCCTGAGCTCTGATGTAGCGCTATTCTCCGCTCTCGGTTTATAGTCTCACCAGAAGGACTTTTGTAGAGTCTGCACAGAATTGGATTCCGGAGAAACCTTAGCCAGGCGGGTGCAAAGCGTAGCACGTACGTTACGGTCACCCACCCAGTTGGTGAACACGCTCGATCGTGATGGCTTTCGAGAGTGAGTACTCCTTTTTTCAGTGTTTGTTTGTTTGTTTGTTTACGCCCCTGAATCTCCTGCGTGTTTGCGAAGAAAGAGCGGAACGTACACATACTATTAGTAACTTGTGAATAAGTTGTTGTAGTATATCATAATGTAATAGTTATGTATTAAAACAGACTGGTGACAATGTGGTGATGGGTACGGGTGCCTGTACCCTTCCTTTGCCCCGGCCTGGGAATGGGATTTCGGTCCACACAGTTCAGTCTCTATCAGTGACGTCATGAACAAAGCCCGACTGTGAGCCAGAATTGTTCAATACGTCACGAGGCAACTCTGTGTCGGGGGGTGGGGGTGGGGGGTGGCTTTACATTGTTCAAGAGCGAACAAACATGGCTGAGCTGTTGGAAGCTCTTATTAATTTCTCTCTCTCTCTCTCTCTCTCTCTCTCTCTCTCTCTCTCTCTCTCTCTCTCTCTCTCTCTTTCTCTCTGTGTCTCTGTCTCTCTGTGTCTCTCTGTCTCTGTCTCTGTCTCTCTTCTTTTCTTTTCTTGTAGTGTGGAACTGTTACAGGCGTAAGGTTGGTCTATAGCAGTTTTGCCCACGCCCCCACACACCCACAAACACACACACACACCACTTCAGTGACTGCATCAAGATCGCTGTCAGTGTCACTGTTCAATACGTTTCACGAGGGCAACTCTGTGTCGGGAGGGTGGGGGTGGGGGTGGGCTTCTTTTTTTATGTGTAATGGTCATTATTGCTCTTGTTGGAAGCTCTTTTTCCTTTATCTCCTTCTGTCATTCTCTCTACTTCTCTCTCTCTCTCCCTCTCTCATCTCTTCTATCCTCTCTCTCTCTCTCTCTGTGTCGGTCTCTCTGTCTTCGGTGTCTGTCTCTCTCTCTCTCTCTATCCCTCTCTCATCTCTCTCTCTCTCTCTCTCTCTCTCTCTCTCTCTCTCTCTTCTTTTCTTTTCTTGTAGTGTGGAACTGTTACAGGCGTAAGGTTGGTCTATAGCAGTTTTGCCCTCTGCCCTCCACACACACACACACACACACACCCAGCCCCCAGTCCCCCCAACCACCCCCCAACCTCTTTCCCTTATCCCCCACTTCTGGGATATCGGTCTCAGCCAGTACTTAATTTATTTTTATTTTTATATAGGGTCGGACAGTGGATTTTCACGCCGGGAAGGTTATGGTCTTACAGTCTCGCTAGCTACGCTTGACGGGGGATTTTGAAGGTTCCTCAGTCTCCTTTACTCGCCCTTTTATGACTTTGACCCGTGAGAGTTTTCTTTCACTTGTTTTTGTGGCAGTTGTTCTCTCTCTGCCTCTGTCTGTCTCAGTCTGTCGCTCTCTCTCGACTTCAGGTTTCTTTGTCCTTTACGGATGCCCTTTTATGCCTTTGACCCGAAAGAGATTACATGGTCTAGCTACCGTGTCTTTTCTTTCGCTTGTGAGGCAGTTGTTTCCACTGTCTGTCTGACTGTCTGTGTCTCTCTGTCTCTGTCTCTCTCTGTCTCTGTTGCTGTCTCTGCCTGCCTGTCTGTCTCTGTCTCTGCGTGCCTGTCTGTCACTGTCTCTGTCTCTCTCTCCCTTCCTCCCTCTCTCTGTGCCTTCCTCCCTCCCTCTCTCTGTGTCTGTCTCTCTCTCTCTCCCTCTCCCCCCTCCCTCCTCCCCCCCCCCCCTCTCTTCTCTCTCTCTCTTGCAGCTTAGCAAGGACTGGTTGTTAGGTTTTGACTAAACCTAAACTGCAGTCCTTGTAAAATAAAAGTTTAGAGTTCGAGGTCTCTCTCTCTCTCTCTCTCTCTCTCTCTCTCTCTCTCTCTCTCTCTCTCTCTCTCTCTCTCAGAGGTGACCCTGCAGTGTAACGTAACAGAATGTTTATGAGGTGCCTTCAGCTAACGCGAGCCCGGAGTGCATAGATAGTACAAAACAACAGGATCGACAAAAGGACACAAGTAAGAGCGCAATGACGCCCTAACAGTTGTATAAACAATTACACTTACAACAGTTCAGTCAGCGTCTTTCTCATCACTTGCAACACACACAAATGCACGCCGAACTGTCTTTCAACAAACTGTCTTTCAACAAACCTTCGGGCGATAATTTAAAAAAGAGGAAGCAACAAACAGTTGGTCTAGTCACTGTTTTGGTGCTGTGGACAGTCTACACAACAGCAACTCACACACGCACACACACACACACACACACACACACACACACACACTAGCAATACTAGCAAAAAGCAACAACAACAACAACAACCACACACACACACACACACACACACACACACACACACACACACACACACACACACACGCATGCACACGCACACGCACGCACTCACAGAGACAACAACAACAAAAAAGAAAATCAAGATCAAATCCAAACAAGATCCACGTAAGTATAATTCAGTTTACCTAGTTTAATGAATAAATGAGGATATATATGAGAATCTTAAAGGAATCTCTAGTACATGATACGGCGGTATTGCATGAACAGCCCTCTCAGTGCCTGGCCCGAGATGGAGTACCTGACACTATGGACACAAGTCGTCCATGCCTTAAACAAACAAACGTGTTACAAGTGTTGTCTTTTTTGCACGTTCTTAACTGAGTGACAAGTTCAAGCGGCTGGTTCATACTTACCGTTCGTCAGTATACAAAGCATAAAAATGATAGATTTTCTTTGACACATGGGCTCAAGAAGTTACATTTAAAATAAATAAATACGTAAAGGACTATCTTTGTCTCACTCTCACATTCCCTTCCACGCCCCGGCTTCTTCCACTTCTTCCACTAGTCGAAACCGCGTCAGTATCGCGCCTGACTTTTCCAGTCGGACGGTCTACCCACTGAGCTATCCGGCCCGCCCCTGCACGGTTCGGCAGAAAGGTGCAATCATTGAAACACCCACGTAGCTAGCCGCTAGCAGCGGAGGCAGGTCTCGTCAGTAAATTAATCAGTTGTACGTGCACCAAGAGCTAGTTTCGTTGACAGCACGTGATACACATTCCGTCATGGTATCGGAAATCACCTTTCATTTTTGTACCCACTGAACGTAAAAAAAATGAATTTATTTTAATTTTTGCACGGTAAGCAACAACAACACACACACCACACACACACACACACACACACACACACAGCTTGTGGGAAGGGGGAGGGAGTGGGTCTAGGCATCATGGGTCTAAACTGAACTTGTGGGTACGCCAAAACACACACACACACCGTACTGTGACATGACACCACTGACACACACACACACACACACACACCGACACACGGGGGCAGAACTTAAACTTGACTCCCGTAGGCGGCGTCTTTCACGATGACTCAAAACATTTTAATAAATTATAATTGAATTAATTCATCACGCAGGATAACAGGCACACGAAAAACAAGTCGCGCTACGGTTACTGGCAGTTCTACTCAGTGGTGTCAGAACTCTGACCTGTCGAAAAACTGAAGAGTTCACAAGCGAAACTAGCGACAGGTGCTTGCAAGAACTGAATCTTCTTTGCTGTTGACCACTTTCCACCTTGTATACCTGTAACAGCTTGTCCACAGAATCTGGCGCCTGTGGCTGGTCAACCCGAGGCAGATACATTTGTCCCGTGCTGTTCGTGCAGCTTTTACCGAACACGTGATGCCTTTCTCAACTCAGTCGTGGTGGGGCTGACAGCAAATCTCCTAAAGTTGTTCGTTTAGACTGAAAATATTGAAGTTTATACAGAAATAGCAAGACAGCAGTCGCAGTTTTTGGCGAGATTTACAGGTTTGTTTTTGTCAGATTTATGTCTTTGTGCAAAAGCGTATGTTTTATACGCGGACGGGGCGAACATGTGTTTGTGTTGAGTGAGCTAAGGTCAGTGTGACGCGACATGCTTGTGCCTGATATGTGTGCTTTTCTGCATCTTTCTGTGGGTAAAATCTCAGGACAGTACCACAACTGAGCGGCCTGAATAAGTTCAGAGCACCCCTAGGCTACCGCGGTTTGGTGCTAGGGTTAAACATGGGCAAGCCTAAACGTGTCTTAATTCTGTCGTTCTTTGGGTACTTCGAATGGAGCACGTGGCAGAGCAAACTCGACCAAGCGGAAGTCGCGACATAGATTACGTCACATAAAAAATATAAAAAATGCGGGCAGTGCACCATCTTGGACACCTGTTTCAGTGCTTGCCGTGTTTTTTAGGTGTCGCCGTTGATGCAACATAACCGTTCAAAGAAGCCGCACCGCCACTGCGACTCCACAACACACTGTGTTTACTGCGTGACAAACGGCGCGGAAAGGAAACTCGTGGTGGGTTCACACTATCGCAGAAGTTGATTGCCGCAACTTTCCCAAAGTTTCAGATCTTTGCAACTTTTGAAACAATGACAGGCCCCCTCCCTCCCCCCCCCGCCCCCTCCCTTTTTTCTCCCCCTGACAAAACTATTTGTTTAATCAAGCGTAGAAATGTGCACCCAAGCATGGGTCTTCGCACTCAGTGATCTTCTTTCAGAGCTAACGGAGCTGTGTGAAACTGAAAGTCGAGGTGGCCGTCAGTCCTGGGCTCCCGTCCCTAAAAAGCCTACGGTTTCTGTGGACGTAAAGCAACACTCAGCCAAAGGATAATCACAGAATAATGCAATAAAGTTGAGGTATATATATATATATTTTCCCACAGCTCAAACTGAACGACGACAAAACAAAAGCTCTTCTCTTTCCCTTTTCATCTTCCTTGAAACCTTCTACAGTTTCCCCCCCAGATTCGATTACTCTTGCATATAACTAATGTAACTCAGAAAACAGCATGCACAAATGATAACTTATAAATTATTATAAAACTATAAAAGTCTGTCAAACTGCTTATTTTGAGCTAAAATGCATCAGTTCAATCTGCAGCGTTTCTCATTGAAGATGCAGCCCCTCTCTGTCTCTCTTACTTCATATATATATATATATCCTCTCATGGCTTGACTACTGCAAATGTCTCCTCATGGGGTACACCTAAGTCTGTCATCCAACCTCTCAGAAAATTCAAAACTTTGCAGCAAGCTTGTTCTCTTGGCACCCGGTCACCACCACTCAACACCTCTCCTGGAAAAACTGCAATGGTCTTCCCATTTCAGAGCGTATTAAGTATAAAGGCTTTTATGTGTTTCAGTGCTATAAGTGGTTCTGGTCCTGGTTACCCCTGCACTCGAACTGCTGCATGTCTACACTCCAATCTTGTACACTACGCTCTTTTTCTGACACCCACATGCTGGAATATCCAACAATCAAATGCAGACTCATGGCTTTCACGCCTTCTCTTGCCTTTGGACCGCACATTTGGAATTCACTCACAAGAACTTAGACATTGCTCAACCCTGTCATCTTTAAGGCCAAACTGAAAACCTTCCTCTTCTCACAGTATTTACATCCTAACTAATATCAGTACACCCAGATTCTGCTACAGTCACTGTGTGTGTGTGTGTGTGTGTAGTATGTTTTTTTGTTTAGTTTTTGTTTTTGTATAATACTTTATGTAAATTGTTTTGGTAGGACTATGCTCTACATGTGTATAGAATATATTTAGGTTAATATGTATTAGGTTATCTTGGTCTGTTTAACCAGATTTGTCTGAACAGTCAGATCCCCCCAAACAGCCTGCTGAGTGACAAAAACAGAAAGAAGTGCACATAAAGCAGTAAAATGCACCTTAGTGTAATCACCGCAGCTCCGATTTTAATTATTTTTTATTATTACTCTGTGGTTACCCGGTGAGAATTAGACCCCAAAATTTAGCCCCCCCCCCCCCCCCCCCCCGTACCCCCCCCCCCCCCCCGTACCCCCCCCCCCCCCCCCCCCACCCAGTTGGCTGCACATTTCTACGCTTGACTAAACACATATTTTTTTTGTCATCCTGGCGTTTTTTTTAGAAAAGTTGCAAAGATTTGAAACTTTTGGAAAGTTGCAATTAACTTCTGCGATAGTGTGAACCCACTATGAGTTTCCTCTCGTTTTTCACGCAGCAAATACAATAAGACAATGTGTTGTGGAGTCGCCGCCATTGTATTAAGTGACAGTGCAGCTTATTTGACCGGTTATGTTGCATCAACGGATACTCCTAAAAAACACTATCACAACAAAAAACATGCAGGCACAGAAACAGGTGTCCAAGATGGGCCAGCAGTGCCCGCAATTTTTTGTGACGTAATTATGTCGGCGACTTCCGTTGGTCAAATTTTCCGGTGCTCCATTGGAAGTCCCCAAAAGAACGAAAGAAAAAAGAAAATTTTAAACCCCCAGCACCAAACCGCGGTAGCCTAGGGGTGCTCTGAACTTAAAAAAGGCTCAGTTGTGGTACTTTTCCTGGGTTTTTAAACCCGCAGACAAGCACACGGGCACACCATGTCGCTCAAAATGACCCTAGCTCGCTCGACAAAACACGGGCCCGGTTCCCCCCCGTCCGCGTATAAAACATACCCCTTTTGCACAAAGACATAAATCTGAAAAAATTTCCCCGTAAATCTCGCCAAAACTGCTACTGCTGCCTTGCCATTTTTTGTATTAACTTCAAAATGTTAAATTAAATCAACAAGGAGACCTGTAGTCAGCCCCACCATGTTATATGGCTGACTAAACTTGAGAAAGGCATCACGTGTTCAGAAAACCGGTGCACGAACAGCACGGGCCAAATGGAGCTGCCTCGGGTTGACCAGCTACAGGCGCCCGATACTGTGGAAAAATTGTTACAAGGTGGAAAGTTGTTAACAGCAAAGAAGATTCAGTTCTTGCAAAACACCTGTCGCTAGTTTGTGAACTCTTTTCAGTTTTTCGATGGGTAAGGTCAGAGTTCTGGCACCACTGAATAGAACTGCTGGTCTTTTTTCTCTCTTTGCAGCCGGTTTTCACTGATCGTTGTGGAACTTTTATTCAGTAACATGCATCCATCCATTACAATATATACTTTAACTCACCCATCCATACTTTCTGATTGTTTTGACTGTGCTTTATGTGTGTGTGTTGTGTGTGTGCCCGGAATTAACAATGAAGTATACCTGACTATGACTAAAAAGCCCATTTGAACCTGCATGTACATTATGGCAAATGCCATACTGATTTGACATTTCTTCTTCTTCTTCTTCTTTTTCTTGCACAGGTATGTGTGTCGCTGTGGCAAAACATGTATTTTGGTTCATTGAAAATGTGTATGCATGGTATCCAACCCAGTGTGCCAGTGTTTGTGTTTTGTTGGTGTTGGTTCTTTTGGGGATTGGTAGTTTGATCTGTGAACCTTTCTGCTGGATGTTACATTTTCAGCGAGGCCATAGTGGAACCTTTCTGCTGGATGTTATATTTTCAGCGAGGCCATAGTGGAACCTTTCTGCTGGATGTTACATTTTCAGCGAGGCCATAGTGGAACCTTTCTGCTGGATGTTACATTTTCAGCGAGGCCATAGTGGAACCTTTCTGCTGGATGTTACATTTTCAGCGAGGCCATAGTGGAACCTTTCTGCTGGATGTTACATTTTCAGCGAGGCCATAGTGGTGTGGTTGGCAGAGGGGGTGTGCACTGTTTCAGTTTGATGATCTTTTATATTACGTTTTCATCTCAACTCATCCCGGCCACAGGCCTGGCACATGGCTGCACTGTTACTGTCGGTCAGAGCTGGCATTAGCCCCCACCCCACTCCGCCCCACCCCACCCCACCCCACCCACTCCCTTCTGCGTCCCAAACTCTGCAGGAACATAATGCGTGCATTATCATCCGGCACTGGCTTTTCCTTTCATTCTTCCTGAAACGTTGAAGCATACGTGAAATATATACATACATCCCGTGTTTCTAATGTGAAGTGTTTGTTGTTGCTTTTTGTTTGTTTTTTGTTTCAGCTTGTAGCTTGTCTTAAGTACCAATAGAAATAAGTCTGGATTCAGGCTGTTTGCAGAGAGTGACGACAACGGTGCTCTGTATAATTATGTGTCTTGTGGAATGAATGAGATGGAGATCACATTGTGGTTGCCTCGTGTTGCCTCCTTTGTTTTCTGTTTGACCAATTTGTTTAGCTGTGTGTGCCTGAGTTGAAGAAAGAGTTTGTCATCAGACCGGCTACAGGAAATAAAGATTCCGTTCAAAATGTTTTCTTCTCTGGACAGTGGTTATGCGCGTGTGTGATGGGTGAGGGTGTGTGGGTGTGGTGTGTGGGGGTGTGTGGGGTTGTGTGTGTGTGTGTGTTGGGGGTTGTGGTGGGGGTGTTGTGTGTGTGTGGGGGTGGTGTGTGTGTGTGTGTGTGTATGGTGTGTATGTGTATGCATTTGGTGTGTTTTGGGTGGATGTGTAGATTTTGTGTGTGTGTGTGTGTGTGTGGGGGGTGTGGTGTGTGGGTGTGTGGGTGTGTGGGGTGTGTGTGTGTGATAGGGGTTTTTGGGTTCCCGGGTTCCTCAGCTAAGATCCTGAGGTCCGGTCATCCTGGGTTGTGAGAAGTTAGCACGTGCAACCTGTCCCCCCACACCTTACTGCCATGCATACAAGTGCAGCGTTACCCGCCACTCGGGCAGCTGCACTCAGTGTTGGGTGAGAACGTAGCGTGTGCAGCCGTTTCCCCACGCCTGAACATACTGTCAGACGGGCACTGTGCATGGTGTGTACGAGTATGTATTATTACTGGTGATCTGAAGAAGAAGTGCAGTGTTACCCGCCACTCGGGCAGCTGCACACCGACCTCGGGCACTGTGCATGGTGTGTACGAGTATGTATTATTACTGGTGATCTGAAGAAGAAGGCAGAGGAGGCTTTAGTTCAATGTGCGCACCGCGCCCCTCTGGCACAAGCAGAGCAAACTGTCGGAAAAGAATCGAGTCCGAAATTTGAACACGCCCCAAAGGGCACGGGTTTTCCCGACGTCCTTCCTTCAACCATGCCGTATTTAGTTACGTCATGGGTTTTTAAAACGCCAGCTAACGAGCATTTTTTTTTTTGGGGCTCAAACAGTGGTAATTTTGTTACAAACAACTCAAATAAAAAAGGCGGGTCATTTAAGCCCCCCAAAAAAGGTTTACCCCAGCACAAATAAAACCAAATCGGAAGAAACTCTTTTTTTTTTCCCCGGAGTGGATGCGTCTCATTTTTAAGTGGGTGCTTGGGCGCAAAAGGTTCCTTCCACAGTCTTATCAGTCCCCAAACCCTTTTCCCGGAGGGCGCTGACCGCGTCGGTGGACAGCTGCGCGGAGAAAAAAAAAGTCCCCCGGGCAGTGGCGAAAATAATTCTGGCAGAGTTTGGGGGAAGGGGCCCGGGAAAAAGCGATGCTCGGAGTGTGCTTTGAAATGAAAGGAACAAAAAAACAAGTCGCAAAAATAGGTATTAAAACAAAAGTTGTTACTGGCAACGGCAAAGTAAAAAAAAATAATAGTGCGTACGGTCTCTGTGGACGTAAAGCAACATTGAACTTGAATTTGAACGGAGTGTGCGATGTTTGCTAGAAGTACCGAACTCAAACTGTTCGTAATGAATCAGCATAAAAGGGAGTAATGAATCAACACAAAAGGGAGTAATGAATCAACACACAAGGGAGTAATGAATCAACACACACGGGAGTAATGAATGAATCAACACACAAGGGAGTAATGAATGAATCAAAACAAAAGGGGTAATGAAAAACAACACACAGGGGAGTAATGAATCAACACACAAGGGGGGAATGAAAGAATCAAAACCCCAAGGGGGTAAAAGAAACAACACCAAGGGAGGAAGAATCAACAACAAAGGGAGTAATGAATTTAACACAAGAGGGGGTAATGAATCAACACAAGAGGGTAATGAATCAACACAAGAGGGGGTAATGAATCAACACAAGAGGAAGTAATGAATCAACACAAAGGGAGTAATGAATCAACACAAGAGGAAGTAATGAATCAACCAAAAAGGGGTAAGAATAAACAAACAAAGGGTAAAACCCAAAAAGGGGAAAGAATTTAACACACAAGGGAGTAATGAATCAAAACAAAAGGGGGTAATGAATCAACACACCCCGGGATAATGAATAAACCCCAAGAGGGGGTAAGGGAAACCAAAACACAAGGGGTAATGAATGAATCAACACACAAGGGAGTAATGAATCAACACACAAGGGAGTAATGAATCAACACACAAAAGGAGTTTATTAGCGCTCGAAAAACGCCCCAACAACAAAGACCTGTCTCCTACGGTAACCCCTCTCATCCCAAAAGTGCGAATAAATACAAAGTACATAAACCCCCACCAGAGGTACATCCTCAAATCTTCCCAAAATAAACCCCAAAAGGCGCTAAAAACAACAACACACACACTCACACACACACAAAAAAGAAAAAAAAACAGCCGTCAAAAGAGAAGTCTACCATGCTACAAGCAAGAGCGTCGACTGACAGAGAAGTCTGCCATGCTACAAGCAAGAGTGTCGACTGACAGGTCTGCCATGCTACAAGCAAGAGTGTCGACTGACAGAGGTCTGCCATGCCTACAAGCAAGAGTGTCGACTGACAGGGAAGTCTGCCATGCTACAAGCAAGAGCGTCGACTGACAGAGAAGTCTGCAATGCTACAAGCAAGAGTGTCGACTGACAGAGGTCTGCCATGCCTACAAGCAAGAGCGTCGACTGACGGAGACAGCTGCGATGCCACAAGCAAGAGCGTCGACTGACAGAGACGTCTGCCATGCTACAAGCAAGAGAGTCGACTGACAGGTCTGCCATGCTACAAGCAAGAGTGTCGACTGACAGAGGTCTGCCATGCCCACAAGCAAGAGTGTCGACTGACAGGGGGGTCTGCCATGCCCACAAGGAAGAGGTCGACTGACAGGGAAGTCTGCCATGCTACAAGCAAGAGGTCGACTGACAGAGAAGTCTGCCAAAGCTACAAGCAAGAGTGTCGACTGACAGAGGTCTGCCATGCCTACAAGCAAGAGCGTCGAGTGACGGAGACAGCTGCGATGCCACAAGCAAGAGCGTCGACTGACAGAGACGTCTGCCATGCTACAAGCAAGAGGGTCGACTGACAGGTCTGCCATGCTACAAACAAGAATGTCGACTGACAGAGGGGTCTGCCATGTTACAAGCAAGAATGCCGACTGACAGAGGTCTGCCATGCTACAAGCAAGAGTGTCGACTGACAGAGGTCTGCCATGCTACAAGCAAGAGTGTCGACTGACAGAGGTCTGCCATGCCTACAAGCAAGAGTGTCGACTGACAGAGAAGTCTGCCATGCTACAAACAAGAGTGTCGACTGACAGATATCTGCCATGCTACAAGCAAGAGCGTCGACTGACAGAGGTCTGCCATGCCTACAAGCAAGAACACCACCACAGGCCCTAACAACTAGCCAAATACCCCACGATAAAATCTAGGTCTGAAATGAGCCTCTCCCGTATTCCTTATCAATGAATAAAAAATTAAAAATTAAAAATAATAATAAAAACTAACCTTCGTAATATATATATTTGTACATACTGATTTGACTCTGTAGTCGTTCAGGAGCTGTGATCTAATCTGTTTTTTCATATTTTATCCATTTATCGAGAAAATTCATTACGTCTTCAATTTCACTGCAGGCAGCACATAATCGTTGCTGTATGGGGAAATCTTTGCAATAAGTATTCAGACCATTTAATTTTCTTGGTAGGCCCCGTTTTGTAGTGGACAGAATAGCAAGGTCATCTGCATAGTATAGGCATGCGAGTTATATCAATCATTTTTGGTGACTCATTGTCTCTTTCTGCTTTGGACTATGTCATTTATGAGTCTGTTTGAAAAGTGCTGGACTCAGAATGTTGTCCTGTTGCATACTTCAGCACAGAGAAATTCCTTGAGTTTTTGTTGTTGTTGTTGTTTTACTTTTAAAAAAAAAAACAACAACAAAAACAACAACAACAACAACACACACACACACACACACACACACACACACACACACACACACACACACACACACACACACACACACACACACACACAAACACACAAAAAACAACAACAACAAACCACACACGTACGTTGTAACAAATTCCGCGTATTCCAAATTTCTGTCACTTCCAAAAGCAGTTTTTCGTGCCAGTTAATATCAAATGCTCACAATCCGCACACGAGAGACTACTCATGTGCAGTGGTCCTTTTATACGAGACTAAGAAGACGATGAGGAGAGAACTGCTTGCACCAAAGGAGATCACTCCATACACAAGGGAGACAACGCTGTAGGACTGAAGTAAATCCACTAGGGTTCCTGGAACGATACGAGACAGTTACATAAAATTATTCCCATGTTTTTAGCGGGGTTTGTCTTTCAATTTTTATCATAGCTACATACACACAGGTATCGTTCTATGCTAGGAGTGACCCACTGACCCACACTCCACACAGACAGCGGTGGCTTCCACAGTCATCGTTCTTGCGATGACTGTTGAAGCCACCGCTGTGTGGCTCAGTGGGTCAGTCCCAGCAGAGAACGATGACTGTGGAAGCCACCGCTGTCTGTGTGGAGTGTGGGTCAGTGGGTCACTCCTAGCATAGAACGATACCTGTGTGTATGTAGCTATGATAAAAATTGAAAGACAAACCCCGCTAAAAACATGGGAATAATTTTATGTAACTGTCTCGTATCGTTCCAGGAACCCTAGTGGATTTACTTCAGTCCTACAGCGTTGTCTCCCTTGTGTATGGAGTGATCTCCTTTGGTGCAAGCAGTTCTCTCCTCATCGTCTTCTTAGTCTCGTATAAAAGGACCACTGCACATGAGTAGTCTCTCGTGTGCGGATTGTGAGCATTTGATATTAACTGGCACGAAAAACTGCTTTTGGAAGTGACAGAAATTTGGAATACGCGGAATTTGTTACAACGTACGTGTGTGGTTTGTTGTTGTTGTTTTTTGGGGTTTTTTGTGTGTGTGTGTGTGTGTGTGTGTGTGTGTGTGTGTTGGTGTGTGGTGTGTGTGTTGTTGTTGTTGTTGTTGTTGTTGTTGTTGTTGTTTAGGTATTTTTTAGTTAAAGATCAACAACAACAACAACAACAAAAACTCAAGGAATTTCTCTGTGCTGAAGTATGCAACAGGACAACATTCTGAGTCCAGCACTTTTCAAACAGACTCATAAATGACATAGTCCAAAGCAGAAAGAGACAATGAGTCACCAAAAATGATTGATATAACTCGCATGCCTATACTATGCAGATGACCTTGCTATTCTGTCCACTACAAAACGGGGCCTACCAAGAAAATTAAATGGTCTGAATACTTATTGCAAAGATTTCCCCATACAGCAACGATTATGTGCTGCCTGCAGTGAAATTGAAGACGTAATGAATTTTCTCGATAAATGGATAAAATATGAAAAAACAGATTAGATCACAGCTCCTGAACGACTACAGAGTCAAATCAGTATGTACAAATATATATATTACGAAGGTTAGTTTTTATTATTATTTTTAATTTTTAATTTTTTATTCATTGATAAGGAATACGGGAGAGGCTCATTTCAGACCTAGATTTTATCGTGGGGTATTTGGCTAGTTGTTAGGGCCTGTGGTGGTGTTCTTGCTTGTAGGCATGGCAGACCTCTGTCAGTCGACGCTCTTGCTTGTAGCATGGCAGATATCTGTCAGTCGACACTCTTGTTTGTAGCATGGCAGACTTCTCTGTCAGTCGACACTCTTGCTTGTAGGCATGGCAGACCTCTGTCAGTCGACACTCTTGCTTGTAGCATGGCAGACCCTGTCAGTCGACACTCTTGCTTGTAGCATGGCAGACCTCTGTCAGTCGGCATTCTTGCTTGTAACATGGCAGACCCCTCTGTCAGTCGACATTCTTGTTTGTAGCATGGCAGACCTGTCAGTCGACCCTCTTGCTTGTAGCATGGCAGACGTCTCTGTCAGTCGACGCTCTTGCTTGTGGCATCGCAGCTGTCTCCGTCACTCGACGCTCTTGCTTGTAGGCATGGCAGACCTCTGTCAGTCGACACTCTTGCTTGTAGCATGGCAGACTTCTCTGTCAGTCGACACTCTTGCTTGTAGCATGGCAGACTTCTCTGTCAGTCGACGCTTTTTGTGCATGGCAGACTTCCCTGTCAGTCGACACTCTTGCTTGTAGGCATGGCAGACCTCTGTCAGTCGACACTCTTGCTTGTAGCATGGCAGACCTGTCAGTCGACTCTCTTGCTTGTAGCATGGCAGACGTCTCTGTCAGTCGACGCTCTTGCTTGTGGCATCGCAGCTGTCTCCGTCAGTCGACGCTCTTGCTTGTAGGGATGGCAGACCTCTGTCAGTCGACACTCTTGCTTGTAGCATTGCAGACTTCTCTGTCAGTCGACCCTTGCTTGTAGCATGGCAGACTTCCCTGTCAGTCGACACTCTTGCTTGTAGGCATGGCAGACCTCTGTCAGTCGACCTCTTGCTTGTAGCATGGCAGACCCGTCAGTCGACCTTTGCTTGTAGCATGGAGACTTCTCTGTCAGTCGACGCTTTGCTTGTAGCATGGGAGACTTCTTGTCATCACTTTTTTTTTGCTTTTTTTTGGGGTGTGTGAGTTGGTGTTTTTGTTGTTTGTCGTCGTTGGGTTTCATTTTTAGGAAAAGGTTTTAATTTCTCTGGTGGAGGTTATGTACTTTTTATTATTCGCACGTGATGAGAGATTACGTGGGCGGTTTTGTTTTGTGGGTCTTTGAGCGAAAAAACTCCATTGTGTGTTGATTTATTACTCCTTTTGGACAACTCCCGGGTGTTGATTATTTTTTTACCCTGTGTGTTTTTCATATTTTGTGTTAAAATTCCCGGGGGTTGTTCATTTTCTCCCTTTGTGTGATATTTCTCCTTGGTGTTGATTCTGTTTTTTGTTGACATTTCTCCTTTGGGTTTTTTAAAACTCCCCGTGTTTGTTATTACTTTTTTGGGGACATTTACCCCCCTTTGTGTTTCATTATTCTTTGTGTTTATCATTACTCCCTTTGTGTTATTCATACTCCCCTTTTTGTTTTTTCATTACTTCCTTTGTGTTGATTATTACTCCCTTTGTGTTGATTTTATTACTCCCCGTGTGGATCATTACTCCCTTTTGT
The DNA here is from genome assembly GCA_018857735.1 of Alviniconcha marisindica. Classification (NCBI taxonomy): domain Eukaryota; kingdom Metazoa; phylum Mollusca; class Gastropoda; family Provannidae; genus Alviniconcha; species Alviniconcha marisindica. The sequence continues at coordinate 125,841 of JABMCL010000546.1, forward strand.
GTTTATTCATTTATTATCCCCCTTTTGTGTGATTTATTACTGTGTGTTGATTTTTACTCCCGGGGTGTTGATTCATTTATCCCTTTTGTGTTGATTTTATTTACTCCCCTTTGTTATTTTACCCCTTTTTGTGTTATTCATTATCCCCCCTTTTGTTGATTCAACTCCCCCTTTTTTTTGGCCTCCTTTGGTTGGATTCTACCTCGCACACTCCGTTCAAACAAGTTCAATGTTGCTTTACGTCCACAGAGCCGTACGCACTATTATTTTATTTTACTTTGCCGTTGCTTTCAGTAACAACTTTTGTTTTAATACCTATTTTTTCGACTTGTTTTTTGTTCCCTTTTATTTCAAATTGCACACTCCCAGCATCGCTTTCCCCACCTTCCTCCAAACTTGCCAGAATTAAGAGAAGGGGATTTTTTTCTCCCCCGCAGCTGTCCCCCGACGCGGTCAGCGCCCTCCGAAGGTTTTGGGGATAAAGACTGTGGAAGCAACCTATATAGCGCCCAAGCACCCACGTAAAATGAGAATCCACTGGGGGAAAAAAAAGACAAAAAGAGCCCCTGATTTTGGTTTTATTTTTGGGGGTGTAAGCTTTGTTGGCGGCATAAATAAGCCTTGTTTTTTTTGAGTTTTTTGTAACAAACTTTAAAGTTTGGCCACAAAAAATGCCGTTAGCTGACAGTTTCAGGAAAATATGACGAACTAAAACGGCGGGGGTTTAAGGAAGGAGTCGTAAACCCCTGCTTTGGGGCGTGTTCAAAATTTCGGGGCTCGAGTTCTTTTCCGACAGTTTCGCTCTGCTTGTGCCAGAGTGGGCGCGGTGCGCACATTGAACTAAAGACATCCTCTGCACTTCTTCTTCAGATCACCAGTAATAATACATACTCGTACACACCATGCACAGTGCCCGAGGTCGGTGTGCAGCTGCCCGAGTGGCGGGTAACACTGCACTTCTTCTTCAGATCACCAGTAATAATACATACTCGTACACACCATGCACAGTGCCCGTCTGACAGTATGTTCAGGCGTGGGGAAACGGCTGCACACGCTACGTTTCCCCCAACACTGAGGAGGGATGGCTAACCTGCACTTGTATGCAGGGCAGTAAGGGTGGGGGGCTTGGGCTAACTTCTCACAACCCAGGATGACCGGACCTCAGGATCTTATAGGAAGGAACAAAACACATATCACACACCACACACCACACCACACACACAAACACACACACCACACCCACACACAACACACACACACCACAAATCTACACATAACCCCATAAACACACACTCTACCCCATACACCCCTAACACACAACACAACACCCACACCCACACACACACCAACCACAACAACACACAAAAACACACCACCACACCACCACACACACCACACCCACACACCCCACACCACAATAAAAAACCACACACACGCGCAAAATGCCAGAGAAGAAAAATTTTGAACGGAATCTTTTTTTCCTGTAGCCGGTCTGATGACAAACTCTTTCTTAAACTCGGGCACACACAGCTAAACAAATTGGTCAAACAGAAAAAAAAGGGAGGCAACACGAGGCAACCACAATGTGATCTCCATCTCATTCATTCCACAAGACACATAATTATACAGAGCACCGTTGTCGTCACTCTCTGCAAACAGCCTGAATCCAGACTTATTTCTATTGGTACTTAAGACAAGCTACAAGCTGAAACAAAAAACAAACAAAAAGCAACAACAAACACTTCACATTAGAAACACGGGATGTATGTATATATTTCACGTATGCTTCAACGTTTCAGGAAGAATGAAAGGAAAAGCCAGTGCCGGATGATAATGCACGCATTATGTTCCTGCAGAGTTTGGGACGCAGAAGGGAGTGGGTGGGGTGGGGTGGGGTGGGGCGGAGTGGGGTGGGGGCTAAAGCCAGCTCTGACCGACAGTAACAGTGCAGCCATGTGCCAGGCCTGTGGCCGGGATGAGTTGAGATGAAAACGTAATATAAAAGATCATCAAACTGAAACAGTGCACACCCCCTCTGCCAACCACACCACTATGGCCTCGCTGAAAATGTAACATCCAGCAGAAAG
>JABMCL010000044.1:0-30000 GCA_018857735.1 Alviniconcha marisindica
ATACTGATGAGAAGGCGAAGGAAATCTGAATGTTGCGTCACGAATAATTGATGAGAAGGCAAAGAAAATCTGAATGTTGCGTCACGAATAACTGACAAGAAGGCGAAGAAAATCTGAATGTTGCGTCACGAATAATTGATGAGAAGGCCGAGCGAAGAAAATCTGAATGTCGCGTCACGAATAATTGATGAAAAGGCGAAGAAAATCTGAATGTCGCGTCACGAATAATTGAAGAGAAAACGCAGAAGAGCGGATTTCCGCCGGAAGTGCCAGATGTTTACATCCACTGACCTAGATCCCCACCGCTGGGACCACTGGACCCAGATTACGGAACACTAAAGATAGTAAGTATAATGCCAAACTCCAAGCACTGATTTACGACAGAGGAAGGTGACGGAAAGCAGTGCAATCGGAGTGCACTGATATAATGCTCCTGACCTATCGAGCAACACGACAGCGCTAGGCGCGTACAATAGCAAGGCACTAATTAACAAAATACATCAGCCACTGACATCAACACTGACGCCCCTCCACACATACGCCGGCACACACGCATGACGCGCACACAATAATTATATAGCTGGAGACAAAAATAAATCAAGAGGTAATTAAGGACAGTTATTACTATTTTGGTTCGAAGGTGTAAAGATCGGTGAAGTGTCAAATAAAAAATAAAAACAAAAAGCAAAACTCAAATACAATTTAAAAAAAGTCTTACCGTTGTCTTTACAGAGCGTATGCGTACCGGTGGGCCTTGAAAACAAGACACCGGCGGTGCACCTGAAATCTATAATTTAAGTAAGCAAAAAGACGGACTCGTCACAAGTTTTCTCATGTCTATTGCTGCGGACTGACAGCAAATATCAGCGACAATAAACTCAACTTGGTAAATATCCAAGGAGACGGATGAACATTTCTGGGGCATTTTAATTATTTAAACGCCATTTTAGGCCACAGATATAATCAGAACCACTCAAACAGGATCATATCTAGCGAATGAAGCCAACATTTGCAACGAGTGACTTTGATTCAGTCGTAAACGGGTGAGTCCTCAATACATGATCAATTGTTTTGTCGACGCTCGTGAAGCGTGCACGGTTACTCAGAAACTAGATCTAGATCAGATATCCTAAAGGAGCTTACGCACACTGAAAGGCACGAATATGATAAAACTCACTTTCTGTTGCGAGGTTTTAGTTTAATCGCTTTGCATGACCCTGTTTGGATGATTCTGATGATATTTGTGACCTAAAATGCGGTGGGGGGGGGGGGGGGGGGGAGAGAGAATGCATGCACACACAGCCGCGCAGCTACCGGGATCTGACGGTGACGTACAACACTTATATCTGACGGCGACGCACAGCACTTATATCTGACGATGACGTACAATACTTGCCGTCTCGATAACCAGTCGCCATTTTGAATCGTCTTCATGTGACACCCAACCGGTGCTCCGGTTTGTTTAGTTTCCTTTTGAAAGAATCTCCATACACAATTCTTACTTTGAACGGTATGTGTACACTGAACATTGAAGTGTGTAAAAAAAAAAATGCCACACTGCGTGATCATTAGGATGGCATTTGTAAACTGAAGCTTGAAGAAACTCCACACAACATAATCTATACTGATTGGTATGTGTAAAAAGAAGCTTCAAAAGTCTCCGCACGACATGATTTATAGAATGATATGTGTAAACTGTAGCTTCAAATGTGTAAACAAAAGCTTCAAAAGTCTTCACGCAACATGATTTCAGTTAGGTTAACGTGCTCGTCACTCCACTGAAACTGACGCTACTTAGAGTTCTCAACACCCTCCTCACTGCCAGTGATGATGGTCAAGTGTCTCTTCTCTCTCTCCTAGATCTTGGCGCTGCATTTAATACCATTGATCACAGCATTCTCCTCCATCGGCTCGAACATACTTTCGGCATACAGAAATACGCTCTTTCGTTCTTTCGATCCTGTTGAATGAAAGAAAGCAAACGGTATCCATTTCACGGCTGATTACAGTTAAATCCTTCCACTCTCCGTTATGGTGTACCCAAAGGTTCAATTCTCGGTCCCATACTGTTTCTTCTCTCACAGATCATTGACAGACACTCAGTTTCCCATAGTGAATTTGCCGATGATAACCAACTGTACAATTCAGTGCCACGTGAACATCTTCGCTCTCTGATTAGTAACATGCAGTCATATGTAGCTGGCGTGAAAGTCTGGATGACGCAAAACAAGTTTCAGAGATTGATCATAGATTATTTTGGAGCTAAAAGTCACAATTCTCTGCAACGAGTTCTTTGCTCAGTGTTAAGATGATAAAGCCAGCAAATATAATCGAAAAAAATGTTGCAAGAGACCCAGGTTTCTGATATTACGTAACGGAGGTGTGTGTGGGAGGGGGAAGGGGGGGGGGGGGGGGGGGGGAGGAGAATGCATGCACACAGAGCCGCGCAGCTACCGGGATCTGACGGTGACGTACAGCACTTATATCTGACGGCGACGCACAGCACTTATATCTGACGGTGACGTACAATACTTGCCGTCTCGATAACCTCGTGACTGGACTACTATAATTCCATTGTCGAAGGGCTACCCGCCTTTTACATTGCTGCATATCATGCAGAAAATCCAGTACCGCGCTGCTAGTTTTTAGATTGACGTGGGTTCGTGTTCCCGATGTGGAAAGGGACTTTTCTGCCAGACTCAATTTTCAATGCAGACTCGAATTTCCAGCAAGAGATAATGAAGTAAGTACTCTCTCTCTCTCTCTCTCTCTCCTCTCTCTCTCTCTCTCTCTCTCTCTCTCTCTCTCTCTCTCTCATATATTTTATTATATATTATATATATATATAATATATATATATATATATATATATATATATAAAATATATATATGACTGAATGTATATAGACAGAAAAACAAGGCTCTCTGTGACTCCTGAGCACCGCACCGTTTTGTAGGAATCACTAGTCAGGCCGACCAGGCAGTCCTTGACAGAGCCCTCAAGGGCGAAAATTTGGAGTAAAACGTTTCCAAAGCAAAACATGCTTGCACTTTGTTATACTCTCTCTCTCTCTCTCTCTCTCTCTCTCTCTCTCTCTCTCTCTCTCTCTCTCTCTCTCTCTCTCTCTCTCTCTCTCTCTCTCTCTCTCGTATATATATATATATATATATGACTGAATGTATATAGACAGAAAAACAAGGCTCTCTGTGACTCCTGATTATTTCCCCCTAACATATTCAACTCTCACTTTTTAACATTAGCTGAAACTTTAGCTCAGTCTAGTGGATTTACTTCAGATAACTTTTCCTGTTCCAAGTCACTGAGATATTTCTGCAATATACAATTAAACCCTAATAACAGCTTTATTATACCCCCTATGACTGTCCTTGATGTTGGTAAATATATTACTATTATGGATAACAATAAATCCATGGGACATGATAATATTAGTCCATTTCTCTTAAAACTAGCTCTCCCATATATAGTTGAGCCTCTCACCTATATATATAACTTACCTATTCTTAACAACGTGTGAGCCGGTTTGGCCTAGCGGTAAAGCGTTAGGCTGGTAAGCGGAGGGACCTCGGTTCGATACCACTTCGGCTCTCCTTTCTCTTCAGAAAGGTTGTGGTTTGTGGACACTGTCTTGTGACTTTGTCCATCACTTCCTACTGAAACATTAAAACGGCTCTCATCGCTGCCCATCTTAATGCAGGAGTCATTCTGGTGTTGACAGTGTAGCGATATGTATATAATCTCCCTCTCCCTCTCCCCACCCACCATACCCCCTTCCCCCCCCTCCCCCCCCCTCCTTCTTCTCCCCGTCCCTAATAAGCCGTATTGTTTCTGTGGACGTTAAGCACCATGTTTACTTACTTACTTAACAACGTCTTCCCAACTACCCTAAAAAAAGCAAAAGTGATTCCCCTGCCCAAAACCAATGATTTAAGTGAACCAAACAACTTTCGTCCCATCTCCATACTTCCCCTGCTTTTCAAAACCGATAGAAAGACATATATACATAAACACTTACTGAATTTCCTTACTGAACACAATCCATTATGCCAGTCAGTCAGGTTTTCTTCCTCAACACTCGTGCCACACAGCATTAGCCAAACTGTGTGATAACTGGCTTTCTGCCATCAGCAACTCTGATGTTGTTGGTGCTGTTTTTCTTGACCTAAAAATGCTTTTGATCTTTTAAACATAATATTCTGCTTAAGAAATTATCCTTATATACAGCAAACTCCGCATTTGTCTCGTTATTTAAATCTTATCTGGAGCTAAGATCACAAAGTGTTTATGTTAACGGTGAATACTCTAATGAAGACATTGTTCGTTGTGGAATTCCTCAAGGATCTATTTTAGGACCGCTTCTATTTTCAATTTTTATCAATGATCTTCCCCTGCATATGACTAGCAATAAAATTAATTGTGACATGTTTGCGGATGATACTTCACTAAATACATCTGATAAAGATACAGACACTGTTCAAAATGAACTACAGAGAAGCATAAATGAAGCATCTGACTGGTACGACAATAATGCCATGATTTTACATCCTGCAAAAACAAAAAGTATGCTACTTACTATTAGGCAAAAACATCAGCTTCACCCGCTTCACCTTAATCTTAGTCTTAAAGACAGTCATGTTGAACAAGTTCATAAACACCGGCACCTTGGCGTTATGGATGATGAATTAGCTGGCGACCACACATTATTGGCATATGTAAAACAGTTTCAAAAAATCTGTATCTGTTGTCACAGCTCAGACACTTTGTGGACACTCCTAAGCGCAAGCTGTTTTACCATGCTCATATTTCCCCTCACCTAACTTATGCATCAACTGTCTGGGACGGCTGTAGTGATATCTTATTTCACAAACTTAATTCTCTTCAGAGAAGAGCTGCAAAATTGATGATATCTGATTCCTGTTTATCAACCAATACAAAGCTACGGTACTTGGGAATACTCCCCACTCAAAGAAAAGCTTATGCTCAATAAGGAAGTGTTAGTATTCAAAGCATACAAAAATCTTGCACCTCCGTACCTTAAACAGCTTTTTATCTGTTCCAACATTCGCACCACATCAACATACATAACTCTGCCCAAACCTAGAACAGACCTTTTTAAAACTAGTTTCTCATTTTCAGGCGCATCCTTGTGGAATACCGTCCCAAATCAAATAAAATCATACAATTCACTTACCAGCTTCAAAACACAACTTTATAAATGGTTCAGAAGCAGATTGTTGTAAATAACCACACACACACACACACACACACAACACAACACACACACACACACACACACACACCACACACACACACACACACACACACACACACACACACACACACACACACACACACACACACTTCTTGGTTTCTAATATATATATACATGCATGTATAGTCTCCCAGTGATTTGATTTATTACTCTTTTGTATTGTTCATAATTATCGATTGGCATTGATTTTCCCACTATAATCATATATATATATATATATATATATATATATATATTATATATATATATATATATATATATATATATATTATATATAAGTGTTTGTAACTGTTTCAAGGACAGGTTGAACGACAGGCATTCGTGCCTAAACCTTTATCCTTGTGTAATAAAGTTAAATCAGTCCTCTCTCTCTCTCTCTCTCTCTCTCTCTCTCTCTCTCTCTCTCTCTCTCTCTCTCTCTCTATATATATATATATATATATATATTATATATATATATATATATATATATATATATATATATATGCGCCTTATATAATTATGATGGGAAACCAAATTAAAGATACTCACAGAGAAAGAACTGGGACGGGCATCCTGGAGGGCATGTCGTAAAATTCTTATCGGTAGAGAGATCAGTGTGTCCTATGAGCTATCGGGAACCAGATTAGAGGCAAGGATGAATGGGATGGAAATATTAATGAATCCGAAACAGAACGAGGCCCAGAGCTTTCGTGAAGAATCAAAACGCAGGGGAGTTAATTTGGAGTTAATTAGAAGATGTACCTCTGGTGGAATTTATGTACCTTGTATTTACACGCATGCCAGGTGAGAGTTACTGTAGGCGACTCAAGTCTTTGTTGTTGTACTTGTTTTACGTATTTCGAGCGCTAATTAACTCCCTTGTGTGTAGATTCGGAAATATGAATGACTCAATTAATGACGTTCACTAAAACAAATGATGCAATCACAGAACGTAAGCATTACGTCACAGTGCATGTCATGGCTCCTCAAAGAAAATAATTATCAGAAAGACAGGCCTAAATAGAGGTCTACGTGATAAGCTTAGGCTTACACTAACGACTAAATACCGCCGTGTACATTACTGAAGGACATTTCGAAGTGTTTGTCCGAAGGACATCTCGAAAGCCGTCCATGGTATATTTATGTACAGGTCTGCTAGCTGTTCAGGTGTGGACAATGCACCCGAAAGAACCATCAGTTCCCACAAGTACTTACGCGACTCTAAGTCCAAGGCCTCGGATTCTGAAACATGATCATTGAACAACGTCAGTCAGACTACTGACCAAGTACATGCATACACCGTGTACTCACGGTAACTGGAAAACATGACGTCTCCGACTGTCTGCCTCGAGTCCAATGAAGACGTATGTAGCACTTGTCAGGAACTGTTCACTGAACCCAAGTTGCTCCCGTGCGGACATCTCCTGTGTCGCCACTGTCTGGTGAACTGGATGAAGACTCAGCAGGAAGCCCGCTGTCCTCTCTGCCGCTGCGCCATCATTGAAGAAGAGCAGCGTGCACTCCAAAGCCTGGAAGACGTCGCTGACGGGTTTCCCACGGACCTGGCCATGGAGGAGCTGGTGGAGGCCCAGCGTCTCCTCAACAAGGAACACGACTGCTGCGTCTGCGAGGACGTGGCGGCCACGGCTCTGTGTCTCAACTGCGGGGACATGCTGTGCAAAGCGTGCAGGAAAGTGCATGGAAAACTGGCAGTTTGCAAAGATCACATCGTGGAGGACCTGTCCTCTCTGACGGCAGAGAAAGTGGTCGCCAACCGCCAGTCGACTTGCGAGGCCCATCCTGACAAGACGACCGAACTCTACTGCCCCACGCACGGCGCCTCCATCTGTCTGCTGTGCGCCTCGTCCAAACACGGAAACTGCCCGGAGGTGAAGGACCTGCAGGAGAAGGCGGAGGAGGCGCGGGCCAAGTTGGCGGAGCTGGCGGCCACGCTGAGTACTAAAGGGACGGAGCTAGAGCGAGCCATCAGCCAACTGGACCAGCACCTTCAAGACACGGAAACGCGCACGCGAAACGCCATCGCGGAGACAGAATCGACGTGTGACCGCCTGGAGTCAGCCGTCAATGCGTGTCGCTGTCGCTTGAAGGAAGTGGCACGGAGCACGTGCTCTGACGTCAAGGACTCGGTGCATGCCGGGAAGACTTGCCTGCTGCAACGACGAGGGAAAATGACGTTACACCAGCGTGCGATGCAACGTGTTGAAGGGATGAAAACTCTCCGTAAAGTCCAGACCATGACGTCAGTGATGCAGACACGCGTGGCGGAGCTTGACTGCAGCACAACCTTGCCGGCCAATGCCAAGGTCGTTTCCACGGTATCCATCTCCATTGACCCACAGGTGGTGTCTACCATTGAGCGAGGGTTGTCAGAACTTGGCAAGGTCAAGGTCGTTCCCGCCAAAACTTTAACAGGTGTCAAGGAGGTAATCTACGTATTTGTATGAAAGGAACTGTATGTGATCTGAACTCCTTTGGAGTAGCCCTGTCTGATTGTTGTTTTTGTCGTTGCTGTTAGTGTTACTGTTGTTGTTGTCATTGTTGTCATAGCTTTCGTTATTATCGTTTTTTTCTTCTTACCCGGAGTGGCTTACCAAGGTCTGAAACAAACTGTAATTGTCCCTGCTACATTTTCTCTCTTTTGAGCGTATAATAGTTAGGCCTCTATATAGCCTTTCATGCCTCACCTACTGCCTGGATTAACGCCTCGTTCATTTCTGCCTTCCCAGTTCATTCAACTTGATTTTGTCCCAGTACTCTTAATAATAATAATATTAATAAAAATAATTCTTATCAAGCGCTATTCTCTAACCAGAGTTAAACTCACTGCGCTGCACAAACATCTTACGACAAAAACCACATTAGCATGCATTTCAACAAACAGAACCTTCAATATTGTAGTCTACTGTTATCACCTAGCAAATAATAATTATATACACACCACACACACACACACACACACACACACACACACACACACACACACACACACTGACATGCGTGCACCAGTCCTCGCTCGTCCACTCACATACAGCTATTATTAAATGATCGATACTCTCAACAACAACAACACCACCAAATTGAGTCTGTCTTCTCTACGACCACCACCCCCATCCCGCCCCCCCCCCCCCCCCCCGCCCCCCCTCACGTCTGTCTCTCATGCAACCCCCCCACCCCCACCCCACCCCAACTCTCTCCCTCTTTTTATCCATATGCATCCGTCTACATTCAACAAGCCATACACAGACACGCCGCCCTTTTTTTTAGTCAAAGTACTACATTCTGCTGGAATTCTACTCTTCACACATAAAGTGTTTTGTGTTTTAAACTATGCACCAGACTTACTTCTGATTTCATGACATGTGTTTCGTCCGACATTCACAATTTTTCACCTGCCGTGTCTTGCTGCAAGGCCGTTGTCATGTTCGGCATTGGTTGGCTGTGCTTTTGCGGTGTTTCAAAGGCAACGCTGGGGAAACTTCTATGAGACGGGGTGGAGCGCATATGGGGCTTTTCCGAGCACATGGACACCATCTTGAACCGGCTGAACTGAACTGTGCTGAGCTGTTTCAAGCTTACTCGCTCAACTGTTTTCGCACTTCTAATAAAAGCGGAAAGACTCGTTCAACCAATAATACAATGCAATTCTTTGTTTAGTGTAATATATTAGTGCAGCCGGGTCAAGTTCTATACAAAATAGCTCTCATCTGCTTCCACATTGTCTGTGGTACCTTTCTGAGTTGCTTCATCTCTACTCTCTTTCTCGCTGTCTTCGCTCAGCTTCGGATACTCGGATCTCCCGTCTTCCTAGGATGGGCAGAAGGATCCTAGGGGAGAGATCCGCTTTCAATACATTGGACCTGTGATCTGGAACTCCCTTCCTCCCTCTGTCAGGCATTCGTCTTCACGCTCTGATTTTAAGTCAAAACTGAAAACCCATTTCTTCTCTTCTGCATACAACAGATCATGTCGTTTTCTTCTCATTGTACCAACCTATCACCAGGAATGCATGTATTTCTAGTGTGTGTGTGTGTGTGTGTGTGTGTGTGTGTGTGTGTGTGTGTGTGTGTGTGTGTGTGTGTGTGTGTGTGTGTGTGTTCTTATCAAGCGCTATTCTCTAACCAGAGTTAAACTCACTGCGCTGCACAAACATCTTACGACAAAAAACACATTAGCATGCATTTCAACAAACAGAACCTTCAATATTGTAGTCTACTGTTATCACCTAGCAAATAATAATTATACACACACACACACACACACACACACACGCACACGCACGCACGCATGCACGTACACACACAGTGACACACACACACACACACACACGCAGGCACGCACGCACGCACGCACACACACACACACACACACACACACACCACAGTGACATGCGTGCACCAGTCCTCGCTCGTCCACTCGCTCGTCCACTCACATACATGTGTGTGTGTGTGTGTGTGTGTGTGTGTGTGTGTGTGTGTGTGTGTGTGTGTGTGTGTGTGTGTGATCAAATGAGCGTATTCTTATATCTTTCTAAGCGCTTTGGGCTCTTACGAGATGGGGCGCCATAAATAATTTATCATTATTATATTTATAGTGTTATGGGTAAGGAAACTCACGATTATGATCTTCGCGGATGTACTGAGATGCACTGAACTGTTTCAAGCTTTCTCGCTCGACTGTTTTCGTATTGCTCCCAAAAGCGAAAAGACCCGTTCAACCCACTATTCAAGTCAGTTCTGTATTCAGTGTCTGCGTTTGTTGATCTGGATTCTTCTTAACTCAGCAAGTAGCAGTTACTGACTGAAAGACTGGCAATCTTTTGTCAGTTTTAAGGAACATTGTTGTTGATAAATGTTTCGTTACTATTGTTGTTGATAAATGTTTCGTTACCAGGTCTTGTGCGTTATCCTTTGTTACTGGGTTTGTTGATCTTGTTTTTCTTCTTAACTCAGCAAGTAGCAGTCAGTTTCCACGACAACCACGGGAGAGGCATTGCTCTGAGCGAGAACAAGCACACAGCGTCTAAAACGATGGTGGCCTCTTACGACGGGATTGTGATGTTACGTCAGCCCATGGCAGTCAACATGCTGTATGAGGTAATTCAGTCCTTACTTGTGATGTTACGTGACCCCATGGTAGTCAAGTCAACATGCTGTATGAGGTAAATCAGCCCTTACTTATGATGTTACGTGACCCCATGGCAGTCAACACTGTATGAGGTAATTCAGTCATTATTTGTGATGTTACATGACCCCATGGTAGTCAACATGCTGTATGAGGTAATTCAGTCATTACTTGTGATGTTACGTGACCCCATGGCAGTCAACATGTTGTATGAGGTAATTCAGTCATTACTTGTGATGTTACGTGACCCCATGGCAGTCAACATGATGTATGAGGTAAATCAGTCATTACGTAATTATGATGTTACGTGAACCTATGGCAGTCATTACTTGTGATGTTACGTGACCACATGGCAGTCACTGAACATGCTGTATGAGGTAATTCAGTCCTTACTTGTGATGTTACGTGACCCCATGGCAGTCAACATGCTGTATGAGGTAAGTCAGTCATTACATAATTGTGATGTTACGTGACCCCATGGCAGTCACTGAACATGCTGTATGTCTCATACAGCATGTTCAGTGACTGCCATGGGGTCACGTAACATCACAAGTAAGGACTGAATTACACAATTACATAATTGTGATGTTACGTGACCCCATGGCAGTCAACATGCTGTATGAGGGAAGTCAGTCATTACATAATTGTGATGTTACGTGACCCCATGGCAGTCAACATGCAGTACGAGGTAAGTCAGTCATTACATAATTGTGATGTTACGTGACCCCATGGCAGTCAACATGCTGTATGATGTAAGTTAGTCATTACATAATTATGATGTTACGTGACACCATGGCAGTCAACATGCTGTATGATGTAAGTCAGTCATTACCCAATTGTGATGTTACGTGATCCCAAGGCAGTCAACATGCTGTATTGGTTAATTCAGTCCTTACTTAATTCTGACCTCATGGCAGACATTACTTGTGATGTTACGTGACCCCATGGCAGTCAACATGCTATATGAGGTAAATCAGTCATTACCTGTGATGTTACATGACCCCATGGCAGTCAACATGCTGTATGAGGTAAATGAGTCATTACCTGTGATGTTATGTGACCCCATGGCAGTCAACATACTGTATGAGGACCCCATGGCAGTCAACAAGTTGTATGAGGTAAATCAGTCCTTACTTGTGATGTTACGTGACTCCATGGCAGTCAACATGCTGTATGGGGTAATTCAGTCTTTACAATCCTTACATAATTGTGACCTCATGGCAGTCATTACTTGTGATGTTACGTGACCCCATGGCAGTCAACATGCTGTATGAGGTAAACTAGTCCTTAACTGTGATATTACGTGACCCCATGGCAGTCAACATGCTGTATGAGGTAATTCAGTCCTTACTTGTAATGTTACGTGACCCCATGGCAGTCAACATGCTGTGTGAGGTAATTCAGTCAGAACTTGTGATGTTACGTGACCCCATGGCAGTCAACATGCTGTGTGAAGTAATTCAGTCAGAACTTGTGATGTTACGTGACCCCATGGCAGACAACATGCTGTATGAGGTAATTCAGTCATTAATTATAGTTGTAATGTTACGTGACCCCATGGTAGTCAACATACTCAGAGAGTAAGTCATTTGAGACTTGAGATGACCGGTACGTGACGCCGTGGCAGTCAACATTCTGTATAAAATAATTCAGTCATTACTTCTAATGTTTCGTGACCCTGTGGCAGTCAATGTTCTTTATGGAGTAATTCAGTCATTACCGGTGTGTGTGTGTGTGTGTGTGTGTGTGTGTGTGTGTGTGTGTGTGTGTGTGTGTGTGTGTGTGTGGTGTGTGTGTGTGGTGTGTGTGTGTGTGTGTGTGTGGTGTGTGTGTGAGTGTGTGTGTGTGTGTGTGTGTGTGTGTGTGTGTGTGTGTGTGTGTGGTGTGTGTGCGTGCGTGTAGTGTGTGTGTGTGTGTGTGTGGTGTGTGTGTGTGTGTGTGTGTGTGTGTGTGTGTGTGTGTGTGTGTGTGTGTGTGTGTGTGTGTGGTTGTGGGTGGGTGTGTGAGGTGCCCAACGTAGGTGGGACGAATGGAACCAACGTGCGAGGGCCGGTAACTGGTTGCTACATGTGTGTTGGAGTGGTGACGAAGTCTCCAGATGACGTCACTCTGCCCGGCTGGTCCGGGGACCTGGAGCCGGCAGTTGTTGTGGATATCTCGGTGGTTAAAGACTGTTGGACCGCAGAGGTACGTAAGTACTCAGTCACCCTTGGGTTAAAGACAGACTGTGGGACCACACCAGTAGAGTACTCAGTCACTTTGGCATCTCACAGGTACAGTATTCAGTCACTGCAGGACACAGGTACAGTACTCAGTCACTGTAGGACACACAGGTATAGTACTCAGTCACTGTATGACACAGGTACAGTACTCAGTCACTGTGGGACACACGGGTATAGTACTCAGTCACTGTATGGACACAGCGTACAGATTACTCAGTCACTGTGGGACACACGGTACTAGTCTCAGTCACTGTAGGACACAGGTACAGTACTCAGTACTGTAGGCACAGTACAGTACTCAGTCACTGTGGACACAGGTACAGTACTGCAGTACTGTAGCCAGGTACATACCAGTCATGTGGGACACAGTGGTTGTATGTACTGTGTGAAGTCGTATAGTCGTTGTAGGACACAAGGTTACAGTATCAGTACTGTATGCACTGGTCAGTCTCAGTTATGTAGTGCGTGTGTATAGTCTGTGTGACACAGGTACAGTACTCAGTCACTGTAGGACACACAGGTACAGTAAGTACTCAGTCACTGTGGAATCTCACAGGTACAGTATTCAGTCACTGTAGAACACACAGGTACAGCATACTCAGTCACTGTTGGATATACAGGTACAGTACTCAGTCACTGTGGAATCTCACAGGTACAATATTCGGTGTACCTCCTCCTCCCTTATGTAGTAGGCTGTTATTGCATTTTTAAAAAAGTGAGCTTTGTTTGGCGTCGTGAAGGCGTTTGCTCCGCGTACAAAGGCCTTGAAAAGAGAGTTTTGTCTGTGTTTGATTTGGAATGTTGGGAATCTGAACATCTTAACATCATCTGGGGAAGACCGCAGTTGGCAAGAATTTAAGGGACACGGACGTGCAAACGGTAGGAGAGATGTTTTGGACAAGTACCGGTGATAACATACTGGCGGAGCCAGGACACTTTGCGGTAAACTCCCTTCTTTTTTTTTTTAAACTGGAAGCCATGCAGTGCCAGGCTCCAAAAAAAAGGAGAAGCGTAACTGTCATGCCTAGATGACTGAGGAACGAGGCCAGGCCGTGTTATTTTGAGTTCTCTTGGAGCTTTTCAGTTACAGTCTTTGGAAGTCCGGCGAGATGGGAGTATCGCGTTACATTGTAGACTTACCCCGTATTATGCTCCTGGGTGCTAGGAATAGCAAATCTTCTGCACAAAGGTCACACCCACACACACACACACACACACACACACACACACACACACACACACACCACACCCACACACCACAACACCAACACACACACACACACACACACACACACACACACACCACACACACACACACACACACACACACACACACACACACCACACACACACACACACACCACACACACACACCCACACACACACCACACACACACACACACACACACACACACACACACACACACACACACACACACACACACCCACACACACACACACACACACACACACACACACACACACACACCACACACACACACACACACACACACACACACACACACACACCACACACACACACACACACCACACACACACCACACACACCACACACACCACACACACACCACACACACACACACACCACACACACCACACACACACACACACACACACACCACACCACACCACACACACACCACACACACACACACACACACACACACCACACACACACACCACAACACACACACACACACACACACACACACACACACACACACACACACACACACACACACACACACACACACACACACACCACACACACCACACCACACCCTACACCACACACACACACACACACACCACACGACACCACACCACACCCTACACCACACACACACACACACACACACACACACACACACACACACGCACTGATACGTATGGAGGATTTCTTGACAACTGTTAACTGATACTAATTCAGCCTCAAACGTGACTATTTTTTCCCAGTGCAAAGACAGCCGAGTGGGACAAGCCCTGTCCTCACTACATGTGGGCAGTCGGGTGGGGGTGTCCCTGGACTCTGACCACTGTCTCCACCTGCACGTGGACGGTCAGCGTCAGGGAATGGTGGCCAGGGACGTACCACAGCCCTGCTATGCACTGTTCGATTTGTGGAGCTACAAAATAACTCAGGTTTTTATAGACACGTCTTGCTTACTGCGTTGGTTACTGCCTGACGTGGGCGTTAAAAAATAAAAATAAAGTTACTTACTGCCTGGCGTCAATCTGTTAGTTTCTAAAAAGTCTGAAACGGAACGAGGCCCCGAGCGCTCGTGCAGAATCAACACACAAGGGAGTTAATTAGCGCTCGAAATACGAAACACAAACACAACAACAAAGACCTGAGTCGCCTGCGGTAACTCTCACCTGGCATGCGTGCAAGTGTACCTCCGGTGGAGTTTATGTACCTTGTATTTACGCGCATGCCAGGTGAGAGTTACCGTAGGCGACCCAGGTCTTTGTTGTTGTATTTGTGTTACGTATTTCGAGCGCTAATTAACTCCCTTGTGTGTTGATTCTGTTGGTTTCTGCCAGGCCTAGTTTATTGGTAGCTGCCAAGTGTAAATGTGTTGCTTACTGCTCAATGTAAGTGTGTTGGTTTCTGCCAAGTGTAAATGTGTTGGTTTCTGCCAAGTGTAAATGTGTTGGTAAATTCCAGGTGTGAGCGTGTTGGTTACTGCCAGGTGTAAGTATGTTGGTTACTGGCAGGTGTAAGTCTGTTGACAACTGTCAAGTGCAAGTGTGTTGGTTACAGCCCCCCTCCCCCCAAAAAAAAGAAAGAAAGAGAAAAAGTATCTGTGTTCGTATCTGCCAAGCGTAGGTATATTGATAGCTGTCAAATGTAAGCGGGTTTGTTACTGTCAAGTGTAAGTGTGTTGGTAGCTAACAAATTTAAATGTGTTGGTAACTGCCAGGTGTAAGCGTGTTGCTTACTGTCAGGTGTAAGTTTCTTGGTTACTGCCAAATGTAAATATATTGATAACTGCCAAGTGTAAATCTGTTGGTTTCCGCCAAGTGTAAATCTGTTGTTATCTGTCAAATGTAAGTGTCGTGGTAACGGCTAAATATAAATGTGTTGGTAGCTGCAAATATAAGTATGTTGGTTAATGCCAAGTGTATGTTTGTTGGTTACAGCCAAGTGTAAGTGTGTTGGTAACTGCCAAGTGCTAGTGTGTTGATTACTGCCGAGTGTAAGTATGTAACCACCAGATGTGTTGGTTACTGCCGAGTGTAAACGTGTTGGTTACTGCCAAGTGTAAGTGTGTTGGTTACTGCCAAGTATGAGTTTGTTGGTAACTGCTAACTGTAAGCCTGTTGATTACTGCCATCTCTCTCTCTCTCTCTCTCTCTCTCTCTCTCTCTCTCTCTCTCTCTCTTCTCTCTCTCTCTCTCTCTCTCTCTCTCTCTCTCTCTCTCTCTCTCTCTCTCTCTCTCTCTCTCTCTCCCCTCTCTCTCTCTCTCTATATATATATATATAAACTGATCAAAATCAAAGAAAAACAACAAGTTGGCATAAAAGTTGCCAAATTTTCGGCTGACGCCTTCCTCGGAGGTTTATTCTAAACAACTCGATATATATATATATATATAGGCTTTGTACGTATCTGTTCTTTAGGTGACCCTGCTGCCGGTGACGCCCTTACCTGAATGGAAGCCGAGAGCAACTAAAGGGACTGACGCCAGGATTCGCCACATCACCAGACAACAGTCAATTGGCTGCAGTTGCCAGCCTCCATGCAGTCAACCCCACTGACTCTGATACTACGAGTAGCCAGCGCCTGTGCTCGCTGACTGCTGTATGCCATATGATTTTGCTGCATCTGACTGCTGTTTGCTATGTGATGTTGACTGTACTCACTGACTACTGTATACTACATGATGTTGCCTGCATCTGATTGCTGTATGCTATGTGATGTTGACTGTACTCCCTGACTGCTGTATGCTATATGATGTTGCCTGTATCTGACTGCTAGCTGTGTACTACATGATGTTGCCTGCATCTGATTGCTGTATGCTGTGATGTTGCCTGTGTCTGACTGCTGTATACTACATGATGTTTCCGGTATCTGACTGCTGTATACTACATGATGTTTCCTGTATCTGACTGCTGTATACTACATGATTTTGCATGTATATGACTACTGTGTACTACATGATGTTGACTGCATCTCGCTGCTGTATGCTATTTGATGTTGACTGCATCTCACGGCTGTATACTACATGATATTGACTGCATCTCACTGCTGTATGCTATGTTATGTTGACTGCATCTCACTGCTGTATGCTATGTGGTGTAGACTAGACTCACTGACTGCTGTATGCTATGTGCTGTTGAGCGCACCTCACTGCTGTATGCTATGTGATTTTGCCTGTATCAGACCGCTGTACACTACATGATGTTGACTGCATCTCACTGCTGTATGCTATGTGATGTTGACTAGACTCACTGACTGCTGTATGCTGTGTGATTTTGCCTGTATCTGACAGCTGTACACTACATGATGTTGAGTGCATCTCACTGCTGTATGCTATGGTATGTTGACTAGACTCACTGACTGCTGTATGCTACATGATGTTGACTGCATCTCACTGCTGTATCCTATGTGATGTTGCCTGTATTGGACTTTTGTATGCTATGTGATGTTGCCTGCATCTGACTGCTGTATGCCATGTGATGTTGCCTGCATCTGTGTGTGTGTGCTGTATACTATGTGATGTTGACTGTATCTGATTGCCGCTGTATGCTATGTGATGTTGCCTGCATCTGACTGCTGTATACTATGTGATGTTGCCTGCATCTGACTGCTGTATACTGTGTGATGTTGACTGTATCTGACTGCTGTATATAATAGGCTGTTGCCGGCCTGCATGTGATTGTTGTGTGCTATGTGTGATGTTGACTGTACTCATTGACTGCTGTATGCTATGTGATGTTGCATGTATCTGACTGCTGTATCCTACATGATGTTGCCTGCACCCGACTGCTGTACACTAGTGACTTTGACTGTACTCTGTGACTGCTGTATACTATGTGATGTTGTGTGTGTGTGTGTGTGTGTGTGTGTGTGTGTGTGTGTGTGTGTGTGTGTGTGTGTGTGTGTGTGTAATTATGCGGGCTCTTACGAGATTGGGCGCCAGAGATAATCTATTATACATCTATATTTGTGACCAAGAATGGCGTTTAAAATGTCCGAGGAATTTACGACCCCTCGAACTTGGATACAGGCCGTGTGTAGCGGAGGCAGCTTACTGATACTGTGATAGTATCAGTGATAACGTCCCTACACACTCCTTGAGTGATAGTTTTGGATAACCCATCAGTTGTTCAATCGTTTTGTTGCTGCAGCAGTAAGCTCAAAGAACTAGTTCTTCAGAGCTAGTTCCAGGTATTTTGGATTCCACCTGTTCATTGTAGTGATCTGTCACACTGATGAGGTATGTGCTTCTTTAGCCTTATAATTATGTGATAAGTGCTCATTGCGGAGCTATGTATATTAATGAAGTTGTGTATTGAGCGAACTTAGCGTGCATTTATAATTAATATGGAATATTGCCGATATGTATAATAATAATGGAATATGTTTTAAGTGCCAACCTCTGATAGAAATAGAGCTCAATCGTTTGTACATCCATTCAAATTTAAACTACATCGACGCTGAGACACCTCAAGCAAAAAAAAAGAAGAAAAAAAAAGAAAGACAATAACAATGACTACAAGCAGTTCAGATCACAAAAACCGAAACAGACAAGACCTACACACACACACACACACACACACACCCGCCCGCCCGCCCGCCCGCACGCATGCACCTATATTTCCATGCATGCTCTTACACACACACACACACACACACACACACACACACACACTCACACAGAGCAATGTTAGCGTCCCTACACACTCCTTGAGTGAAAAATTACACCTTTTCTGACGAAAAAATAATCTTTTACATAAAGATTTTAAAGAGTTGATGAAAGAAGCATTGAACAAGTTTGTTCCAGACTGTAGGACCTTCATATGCAAAGGAACGTTGGCCAGATAGGTTCGTTTTGACAGAAGGGATTTGAAACAGATGACTGTCAGAGGAGGAACGAAGCTGTCGGGAAGGAATATAAATCTTGAGGATCGATGCTAGTAAGGTCATTTATTGAGGACCGGACCTAGTAACAGAAGTCGAAGCAAATGGCGGAAAGATTGTACTTGATTCGTTGACATACGTTTTGTAAGCCAATCAGTAGAGCATACGCAGAAGCCGCGGAGACTGAAAATTCTCATGCTATGGTGACCAGAAGACAAGCTACTCCGGCTGTGTGGTTTTGGATTTTCTTGAGTAGATACTCGGGTGAGCCAGCATGAAGACAGTGGCAATAATCAAGCCGTGACAGAACAAAAGAACACACAAGTGTTTCCGTTGCACAGTGGTATCATCTCTTGACTGTAATATTGTATTATTACTGCTGTACTAGTGTAACAGTGTTAAACTTACTCTAGCTTCATAGTGTTACTATTCCGGCAGGGTGTTACATCAAAGTGCGTAGCACGACGATGCTGCAGAATGGGCGGACACTTAGTTGTGTGTGTGTGTGTGTGTGTGTGTGTGTGTGTGTGTGTGTGTGTGTGTGTGTGGGTGTGTGTGTGTGTGTGTGTGTGTGTGTGGTGGAGAGAGAGGGGAGAAAAGAGAGAGAGAAGGAGAGAGAGAGAGAGAGAGAGAGAGAGAGAGAGAGAGAGAGAGAGAGAATGCGTGACTGTGTGTGTGTGTGTGCGCGCGCGCGGAGGTGTAGTGTGTGTGTGTGCGTGTGTGTGTGTGTTTGAGAGAGAGAGAGAGAGAGAGAGAGAGAGAGAGAGAGAGAGAGAGAGAGAGAGAGAGAGAGAGAGAGAGAGAGAGAGAGAGTGTGTGTTTGTGTGTGTGGGTGACAGTGTGTGTATGTCAGAGTCAGCTGTGTCAGTGTGTCACTGCCGGGACTGACCAGGTGTTAACCGCACGGCTGTGTGGTCAGTCACGATGTGTAGTGTCATCAAGTTGTGTCACTCAGTTATAGGCGTTCCGGCCGAGGCCGGCGGCAACTTCAGTCACTGCCGGATATCAATGTCAGTGTGGGCTCAGCGGCCTCTCCACATGATACTCTTCCGCTTCAGTCGATTTTAAACTTTACTGATTGTGATAAGTGCGACCGGCACTGAGAGGCCGCGCGGCCGCCGCACGGCCGCCACACGGCCGCCAGTTCAAGGTAGTATAACGGTATAGTCCTATTTCACACTCAGCCTCTGCTCCGCCCTTACTGCCCTACTGTCTGGAACCCGACGCTCCCGCCCCAACACGTAACTTACAGCCCTCACATAGCAGTTTCCAGACTGACATTAGTTCAGTGGTCAGTGCTACTGACGATGCCCCAGGGCCACTCCCTTCTTCACCCGGCCTTCCCCACCCCTCCCCTCTCTTGACGGCTGCCTCTCAGTCACACTACTGACTGGCACCTGCCCACTTGCTCCTTCAAGTTGTTCCTGCCACACATCACGTGTTCCTCTGTCCTCTGTGCTAGCTGTTATATATGTCTCTGGTGATAAAGAATGCCTTTAATTGTGACTCAGCCATGTGTTAGTGTACTGGAGAAAAGAGAACCCCAACACTGATTAGGCTACTGGTGTGAGCAACACCGCAAACACTGAACATTTTAATACAGGTAGTTGCCGGGCACGGCTCGGCTTGTCTGCCAACTCAGTGGCTGTGCCGGAAATAACGCTGCTCAAATAAATAATAAACAAATCATAGCAATGCTCTCTTTTCCCCCTCACCGCTCAGTCAGTCAGGAGGCACAGCGTAGGTCTAACTTCGTCAGTCATGACAGCTTGGCTCTCTGCCGCGTCAGTCATGACAGCTTGGCTCTCTGCCGCGTCAGTCATGACAGTTTGGCTCTCTGCCGCGTCAGTCATGACAGCTTCAGTGGCTCTCTGCCGCGTCAGTCATGACAGCTTCAGTGGCTCTCTGCCGCGTCAGTCATGACAGCTTCAGTGGCTCTCTGCCGCGTCAGTCATGACAGCTTCAGTGGCTCTCTGCCGCGTCAGTCATGACAGCTTGGCTCTCTGCCGCGTCAGTCATGACAGCTTCAGTGGCTCTCTGCCGCGTCAGTCATGACAGCTTCAGTGGCTCTCTGCCGCGTCAGTCATGACAGCTTCAGTGGCTCTCTGCCGCGTCAGTCATGACAGCTTCAGTGGCTCTCTGCCGCGTCAGTCATGACAGCTTCAGTGGCTCTCTGCCGCGTCAGTCATGACAGCTTCAGTGGCTCTCTGCCGCGTCAGTCATGACAGCTTCAGTGGCTCTCTGCCGCGTCAGTCATGACAGCTTCAGTGGCTCTCTGCCGCGTCAGTCATGACAGCTTGGCTCTCTGTGGCGTCAGTCATGACAGCTTCAGTGGCTCTCTGCCGCGTCAGTCATGACAGCTTCAGTGGCTCTCTGCCGCGTCAGTCATGACAGCTTGGCTCTCTGCCGCGTCAGTCATGACAGCTTCAGTGGCTCTCTGCCGCGTCAGTCATGACAGCTTGGGCTCTCTGCCGCGTCAGTCATGACAGCTTCAGTGGCTCTCTGCCGCGTCAGTCATGACAGCTTGGGCTCTCTGCCGCGTCAGTCATGACAGCTTCAGTGGCTCTCTGCCGCGTCAGTCATGACAGCTTGGCTCTCTGCCGCGTCAGTCATGACAGCTTCAGTGGCTCTCTGCCGCGTCAGTCATGACAGCTTCAGTGGCTCTCTGCCGCGTCAGTCATGACAGCTTCAGTGGCTCTCTGCCGCGTCAGTCATGACAGCTTGGCTCTCTGCCGCGTCAGTCATGACAGCTTCAGTGGCTCTCTGCCGCGTCAGTCATGATAGCTTCAGTGGCTCTCTGCCGCGTCAGTCATGACAGCTTCAGTGGCTCTCTGCCGCGTCAGTCATGACAGCTTCAGTGGCTCTCTGCCGCGTCAGTCAAAGGTGATTTGACTAAGCTTGACTTTTCCAAAAGTAGCCAATCTATAACCACACTAACTTACCTCCCTACGTAACCAAACTTGTACCCGAAGCGCAACACACACCGTGACGTGACTGACTAAAATGGTGCACACACACTGAGTCCAAAATACTGAATCACTGACTGAGGGGACGCCGGGTAGGTCAGTTATATTCAGTCCCCGCGGCCCCGGCGGCGGCGGACTGATTCACTAGTCGGGACCGCATCCGACGTCACCGGGCTAAGCTTACATAATGAAACGTGAACCGGTTTGGCCTAGCGGGCGGTAAGGCGTTAGGCTGGTAAACGGAGGAACTTACCTCGCCGGTTCGAATCCGCTTCGGCTCTCCTTTCTCTTCAAAAGTTGTGGTCTGTGGACACTGTCTTGTGACTTTGTCCCTCACCGGCTACAATTCAGTATGAAACATTAGCTGAATGGCCCTCTCATCGCTGCCCACCTTAATGCAGGAGTCATTCTGGTGGTGACAGAATAGCCGCGATAGGTATATAATCACCCCCCCCCCCCCCCCCCCCACACCTCCGTACCCCCTTCCCCCCTTCTCCCCGTCCCTAATAAGCCTTATGGTTTCTAGTGTGGACGTTACTAGCACCATCAGTGTTTACTTCAGTGCTTACATAAAATATACACCGTTACTCAGTCCGAGTGGTTTCAGTCAGTGACAAACGTACGTGTAGACAATCCACAGTCCAAGCTCATTTCTAAACCAATGCCTGTGTCGTGTCGTAACACGTCACACTGCGTCACGTCAAGTCCACCCAACCACACAGTGCCGCCGGCCGGAGCCAACCCGGTTGAGCTGGCGGCCGTCGCTCCGGCCAGGCCGTCAGTGGTCGACTTTTTCGGCTGACCGGCTGTTAGTACATGTATACATGCATGCATTATTATTACTTCCGGGCCACAAACCAGATTCAGCAAGTTCGTGTCTGTCATTGAGCTAGAAAATGATAATGCTGCCTCCATTTATTTATTTATTTATTGAGTTTATGGATTATTTCTAGAGCTCAGTTGTGTCAGTACGGTGCTCTTGCTAGTTTCACGTCTGGGTCCGATCTGCATTTTATATTTTCTTGACTCAACTTCCGGTCTGCTTTCGACTTCTTGTTTCGTTTAACTTTAAGGGCCCACGATCAACGTGTCGATTATTCTGGCGCCTATAACTTCTCGTGTACGGCTGTACCATCTTCAAAGTGACCGCCTTCCTCGTCTTGAAGATTATGGGACTGTTTGGGGCTGCACAGCAGTAAGGAAACACACACACACACACACACACACACACACAGAGTGAAACACACACACATTTGAGTGTTGGGAGTCAGTGTAGAGTTGAGAGTAAGATCTAAAGATGAGGCAAATACCACAAAATATTCAGTTTACCGGCAAAGTTCTGTAATAGGCAGATGTAATGTAAAACTAAAAGTTGATGTTTATGTTGATTTTTTTCATAGACTTAGTGCTTCAGAAACTTTGGAGAGGGAAAAAACAACATTTTATGTGTGTGTGTGTGTGTGTGTGTGTGTGCGTGTGTGTTTACGTGTGTGCGTGTATGTGTGTGTGTGTGTGTGTGTTCTTGTGACTAGAAGTAGGAGATCAGGGCTTGGGGAGACAGCCATTACACAATTTTGTTGTTGTTGTCAAAACAGAACATTTTAATTAGCCATCCATGTGGTGACCATGTTTGATCATTCTTGGCCTGGCTTTCAAGGGTGAGTGCTCTTGCTCTGTGCCAGTGACTTCCGTCTCTCTGATTTGGATTCATTTCCAGTGATCAAAACACATTGCTCTTAATCTTACATGAGGAAAAGCATACTGTTACTAGTATTAGTATTAGTACTATTACAAATAACCATTCTTCTTCTCATCTTTAGTTTTGTTTTATGTGTTCAAGTACACAGGACTTAGGTTTGTATCTGGACTGATACTCTTATAGGATGGTTGCTACAAGCCATAGTCCTGAATCAGTGAATGTAAGCTGTGGTGCAGATGGGGATAGCTGGGAGGGGGTGGGGGGTAGGGCGGGGAAGGGGACGGCCAGTTAATGTCTGTATCAGACTCACAACCAGTCTCAGAATCAGAGCCTCATGAGTCGCTCAGCCGCATCAAGTTTTGATCTGTTTCAGTGCCAGGCTGTGCGACCCTTTGCATACCTTACCGCTGTTGACACAACAAATTTTGTGTCCAGTTTCATCATTAAATGTGCATTGTGCATTTTGATTTCAGAATGGTTTGTGTTGAGCTGACCCAGCTGGAACCTTGAAGAGAGAAACAGCAGAACAACCAGGGAAACAGCAGAACAGCCAGGAAAACAGCAGAACAGCCAGGGAAACAGCAGAACAACCAGGGAAACAGCAGAACAGCCAGGGAAACAGCAGAACAACCAGGGAAACAGCAGAACAACCAGGGAAACAGCAGAACGAACAACCAGGGAAATAGCAGAACAACCAGGGAACCAGCAGAACAACCAGGGAAACAGCAGAACGAACAACCAGGGAAACAGCAGAACGAACTACCAGGGAAACAGCAGAACAACCAGGGAAACAGCAAAACAGCCAGGGAAACAGCAGAACAATGGGGGGGGGGGGGGGGGGGGTGTCAGAGTGTCAATGTGCCACAGTGGACCGGTCCTGATAGCCTGTCATATTCAGGAGGAGGAGGAGGAAGTTGCGCGATGGACCAGTGCAAGTGTGCGGAGTGCAACCCAGCACAGCTGAACAGAACACTTGGCCAGCTGAGGGTCATCCACAATCTACCACTGCACCAGTCTTAGGAGTGGAATCAAAATCAAGCGCAGGAGACCACTGTGAGATCAGCCACAATCTAGCAAGTACTAGTCTTTGGAGTTGAATCGGATTCAAGCACAGAGTAATACTTGAGTGACTAATAGGAGTAATAAGCCACAATCTAATCTATCAGTCTTGGAGTGGAATATAATAATCCACAATCTATCACAGTATCAGTCTTGGGAGTGGAATTGGATATCTATATAAGCACAGAGTAATATTACTTGAGCTGCCAACTACGGGACCGTCCACAATCTATCAGTCTGAGGAGTGGAATCAGATTCAAGCACAGAGTAACCTTGAACAACCATTGGGACTATCCACACTCTGGGTCACCGACACGAGGCCAAGTAGCAGTCACATTCAAGCACAGAGCTAGCTACCAACAGGACCAGCCTTAAATACCAGTCTTAGTAGATTCAAGCACAGAGTAATACTTGAGCTACCAGTGGTATCATCCACAATCTAGCAAGTACTGTAGTCTTAGGTGTGGCAGCAGATTCAAGCACAGAGCAATACTTGAGCTACCAGTGACATTTGCAGTATACCAAGCACTGTCAGAAGTGGAAGCTGATTCAAGCACAGAGCAATACTTGAGCTACCAGTGACATTTGCAGTATACCAAGCACTGTCAGAAGTGGAAGCAGATTCAAGCACAGAGCAATACTGGAGCTACCAGTGACATTCACAATATACCAAGCACTGTCATCTTAGAATTGGAAGCAGATTCAAGCACAGGGCAATACTTGAGCTACCAGTGACATTCACAATATACCAAGCACTGTCATCTTAGAAGTGGAAGCAGATTCAAGCACAGAACAACACTTGAGGTACCAGTGACATTCACAATATACCAAGCACTGTCAGAAGTGGAAGCAGATTCAAGCACAGAGCAATATTTGAGCTACCAGTGACATTCACAATATACCAAGCACTGTCATCTTAGAAGTGGAAGCAGATTTAAGCACAGAGCAATACTTGAGCTACCAGTGACATTCACAATATACCAAGCACTGTCATCTTAGAATTGGAAGCTGATTCAAGCACAGAGTAATACTTGAGGTACCAGCGACATTCACAATATACCAAGCACTGTCATCTTAGAATTGGAAGCTGATTCAAGCACAGAGTAATACTTGAGCTACCAGCGACATTCACAATATACCAAGCACTGTCATCTTAGAATTGGAAGCAGATTCAAGCACAGGGCAATACTGGAACCATCAGTGGGATCAGCAGCAATGGATCGGTTTGTGCAGTGGAGGCATCTGATTAGTGAGCACCTGGGCAGACTTCACCTGAAGCGGTGCCAGGAGCTCCGACTGGACCTTCTGTCTGTTGACTGCGGCCTGAAGCCCGCTCTGCTCTTGGACTTTGCTGTTCGGAGTGCATCACATGTTCGCGCTTTTCTTGATGCTGTGAAACAGTCGGGTCTGTTGAAAAACGACTTGCTGGTTGTGACCATTGACGTGGACATGCTGATTGTCTGCCCTGCAGCTTTTGAGAGTGACAGCCTAACAGTCTTGGAGAAAATATTTTCGTCAGTTACATTCATTGATGTCTCGGCCAGTTTGGACAGCCCTCAAGTCATCTCCGACACAAGCGACTGCCTGCAGCCGACAAAGACTTGCTTCTGTAGATTTCTCTCGGAAGAGAACGGTGCGCGAGGCGTCACTGTGCTTCCAGTCAGCTTCAGTAATGGAGACTGTGCCAATCCATCGACCTTGTTTGGCTTGTTTCTGGGCTACCCAGTGGTTTACTTCTACGACATGTCCTTGGCGTCCCAGGACAACTGCCTGAGCATGGTTCCCCTGGTGAACTTTGCGGTGACAGGGACAGTTCTTCAGTCCGGTGACCAGGCACCGAGTGCCAGGGACCACACTGTTTTGTCCTTCACCGTGCCGGAGGTGTTTGTGGAGGAGGTTCAAGGGAGCGTGGTGACCTGGTTTGATGGGAAGCGAGACAGCGGAGGGTGGGGCGGTGTGTTCACTGACTTAAAGCTAGACAGACGGGTGGTTCAGTTGCCAAGGGTGTGCTTGTGACACGCGTCTGGTGGTGTGTTGTGACACGCGTCTGGTGGTGTGTTGTGACACGTGTCTGGTGGTGTGTTGTGACACACGTGTCTGGTGGTGTGTTGTGACACGCGTCTGGTGGTGTGTTGTGACACGCGTCTGGTGGTGTGTTGTGACACGTGTCTGGTGGTGTGTTGTGACACAGTGTCTGGTGGTGTGTTGTGACACGTGTCTGGTGGTGTGTTGTGACACGTGTCTGGTGGTGTGTTGTGACACGTGTCTGGTGGTGTGTTGTGACACGTGTCTGGTGGTGTGTTGTGACACGTGTCTGGTGGTGTGTTGTGACACGGTCTGGTGGTGTGTTGTGACACGTGTCTGGTGGTGTGTTGTGACACGTGTCTGGTGGTGTGTTGTGAAAACGTGTCTGGTGGTGTGTTGTGACACGTGTCTGGTGGTGTGTTGTGACACGTGTCTGGTGGTGTGTTGTGACACGTGTCTGGTGCGGATTCTTCAGCAGCTGCTTGAAGTTGAAAGGCAGTCGGAAGAGGGTTTAAGCTTTAATCAAAGTGAATGCTGAACCTCTGACCTTTGTGTGTGCGTGCGTGCGTGCGCGCGTGCGTGTGTGTGCGCGCACGCGTGCTTGTAGGTACGTGTTTTTGCATACATGTGTGTTTGTGTAGGTGCTTGCGTGTGTGTGTGTGTGTGTGTGTGTGTGCGCGCATGTGTGCACGGGTTTGTGTGTGTGTGTGTGAGTTTGCATGTATACATTGTGATTGTGTGCATGCATGCATGTGTGTGTGTGTATGTGTGTGTAAATTATCAAATTAAAGCAGATAATAAATTTTGTGTATACATCTCGTTGACCTGGCTTAGTTAACTTACACAGACACACACATGTATGTACGCACTCTCCCCCACTCACAACTTTTAATTCATTGCTAGTCCACTTGTGTACTAGTGAAGTTCTGCCCTGCATACGCTTGTGTAAACTAGTAACGCTAGGTGTCTAGTGTCAAGCAGACTGATGACTGAATGAAGGAGAGTGGAGTGATCATTAGCTAAGAATGACGGGAAGAAGAAGAACAACAAAATCCTAGTGTTTATTAAAACTGGGTGAAAATTAAACAATTTGAATCTTGCAGGATTAATACTGCGTTGTGACCATGTGTCCCTGTGTGTGTGTATGTGTGTGTGTGTGTGTTGTGTTGTGTTGTCTGTGACCATGTGTAATTGTGGGTATGTGTGATCCATGTGTGTCTGTGTGTGTGTTGTGTCCGTTGTGTTGTCTGTGAACCACTGTGTATGTGTGGGTGTGTGTGATCCATAACATTGTGTGATATGTTGTGTGTGTGTGTGTAGTGTGAGAGAGAGAGAGTGGAGAAGAGAGAGCAGAGGATGTGTGGTGTGTGTGTGTGTAGGAGAAGAGAGAGAGAGAGAGAGAATGTGTGTGTGTGTGACAGAGAGAGTGTGTGTGTGGGAGAGAGTGTAAGTTGTATGTGAGAGAGAGAGAGAGAGAGTGTGTGTGTGTGTGAGAGAGAGAGAGAGAGTCGGTGCTTTGAGCCCAGTCAACCACAAAGGGTTATATCAGAGCTAAAAACAAATTCAGGTTTATCTCCTAGTTATTTATATTGGAAAGTGTAAAATATTCTACGTAAAAGTTTTGAACAACTCTTTAAAAATACTTCGCACAAACATTACCTTAATACGCAAAAATTATTTCAGGACTCGCATTCTGAAAGAGTGAATACAAAGAGAGAGAGAGAGAGAGAGTGTGTGTGTGTGTGTTTTTATGTGAGTAAGAGAGAGAGTTGTGTGTTGTGCAGGTCAATTTGGCATGAGGTGTAGCGGTGAACAGTTAGGGTGCCTAAAGGGTAACCAATGGTAATGAATTTAGCAACATTTCCAATTCAAATCTCTGAGGATGAAGCTCTGATACTATTGCCATTTTCGAATTTAATAAATAATAAAATTGCATAATCACAAACACACACACAAAAAAAGGAGAAATAAAAGAGTGTAAATCCATGGTAATGGCAAGTCACACACATGCATGCACACAGATGCACACGCGCGCGCGCACACACACACACACACACACACACACAGATGCACACACACACACTTTTGACAATATCGTTACAATGAGAGAGTGTGTGTGTGTGTGTTGCACTGCTGACTACTGACATGTATGAAAACACAACTCAAAACATTCAAAATCTCACACACACATTTCAACTGTGTCAAAATTAGTTTATTTGACAAAGGACAGGCCATTTCAAATTTGGAAAAAAATGACAAATGGATTGGTCTGACAAGAAAACAAAATTACTTGACAGACTGTCAAGGAAACGGAAACAAAGCAAATCATCAAGTATATATATATGTATATATGTACAACCAAGCTACGTCGATTCATACACAGTATACAGCAACAATACAACCGAAAACCCGATTTAGGGATGAAATAACTGATCTGCAACAGCAAACAAAGTAACAGGGAGGAGTTTGGGAAAACAGAAAACTGGTTCCACCCTATCTTTTAGTTCAGCATGTTTTATACAACTTTAAGGACATGCATGCCTATGTATATACATGCACATAAGCACTTCCATACATCACGCTGAAGGAAGACGGGTGGGTGGGTGTCCACATCAGGGTGGGTGGTGAGGCGCCCGCACAGACTATGAAGCAATGAACTGTGGTAGTGCAGCTGAGGGCTACAACTGTACAAAAGACTAGGTCAGCAAAGAGCGCTGAATTCAAATCGCTGCACAAAAGTTGTGTTGATTAATTAACTAACAGAAGACAGAACATTTTGAATCCAAGCTTGCCCACTTCTGATCAATGCCAGAAACAACACAGGGTACATGGACAACAAAATCTAACATTTGAATTTTGTAAAAGCCCCCCCCCCACCCCCACCCCCCCCCCACCAAAAAACAAAACAAAAAAACACACCAAAAACTGATCAACTTTTGAGGCTGCATGGAACAACATGAAAGCTCAAAGGACCAACACATTGATGCATTTTAATTTATCTGATGAGATAAAGTAATCTTGAATCTTGAATTTGCCCAAGCAGCAAATACACTGGCCAGGAAAAGACCTGTCCCTGGGGGCAGAACAGTAGGCTGCATGGAACAACATGAAAGTTCAAAGGACCAACATGTTGATGCATCAAACACACTGGCCAGGAACAGACCTGTCCCCGGGGGCAGGACAGCTAGTTCAGTTCACATGGAGGCCTTTGTGGCCATTAGGAAATGCTGTGGCGGCAGGAAAAACATAGTTTTCAGGAATCACTTCTTCGCAATTCTAGTGGCCTTCAAATAAACCCAGCAAATATGCTTGAAACCTAAGCAGCACGCACACACACTGTACGTACAACAATTTCACACAAACTAAAACAGGAGGAAGCAACATGGGGCAAAAGTTAGTCAAAACTTCACTCCAGTTTTAGTGGAATCCAATGTTTACTTATCACACAAACAAGACCATTGACTACTGATGAAAAGAAAGATCCAGAGAGAACGACTGAACCCA
>JABMCL010000044.1:35000-65000 GCA_018857735.1 Alviniconcha marisindica
AAAAGAAGAAAAAAAGAAAAGAAAAAAAAGAAGAAAAAGAAAAAGAAGAAAAAAAAAAGAAGAGAAAGAAACAATAAGTCCACAGCACTTGCAATAAGTTGGATGATACATCTCATAGTGCATGTAAACCACTCTTTCCATGAACAGAGTTCCATTAGCATTACTAAGAGTGAGGAATCACTGCAGCTGAAAAGCCCCAACGATCAGAAACTTATTACAAAATAATAATCCACAAGCAAATCATAACTTCTTTGTCATTTTCTTCGTGCTAAAAAATTAGGCTGGAAAAAGGGGTGCACTTGCACTCACTTTCAAATGGCACCAAAAAGCGCCTTGAGCTTTTGAAAGTTTTCTTGATTCTGGTTTAAGAAAAACAAAAAACAAAAAACACCAACAAAAAATGGTTAAGCTGATATTCTGTTTCCCACACAACGCCCATGCATAAGAGCACGTGCCCTGCCCCCCAACCCCATGTCACACACAAGCAACGCATTTTCTGTGGCATGCAGAAGACAGTCGGCAAGAAGCACGCGCAACAATCAGGTGTGCCGTAAGCAGTGCAAAGAACAGTCTCAGGAAAAGCTAAGCACATTGCAAGCAGTGATGCACAGACATTTTAACTTCCATGATCTATGGCAGAAAAGGCTGATTTCACCATCCTGTGAACGATATAAATGTAACTGCACAACATGTTTTGTTGCATGACTGCCCAGACTGCATCAATCAACGCATTTCAAATAACACACAAAACACACTCTTCACAAATCATGCTAATTGCATAACTTGCCAGAAAAACAAACAAAACTTAGCCAACTAATGTCCACAGCGCAGAGCAACAGCATCCATTCCACGTTATTGGCTGTATAACAGTCTAACAGCGCTCGTTTTGGAGGTGTATGCGATGAGACCTCGAAAGGGCTTCACTTTTCCTTCAGTGCCAGGCACAACTGCAGCTGTCCGACATCCGTCACAACTCTCACAGTCTCAGAAACGTTGCAAAGTCATCTCAGCATACAGAGAACTAACCTGGAGTCGCTGGGATTTAAAGCTTGATTGGTTGGCAACTGCTGCAGAGTGGGCTTTGTGGAGTAAAGCTTTGTTCTCATGTTTTGCTTCCACACACACACACACACACACACACACACACGCACGCACACGCACGCAAGTTTATGTCGTACACACCCCTGCAAAAGGTTGTTGTGTGGCTAACACCAAAGATTTTAACAAACAAACAACAGTCAACCGAGCTGAACAGAACAGGAGGCAAAAAAACAAAACACAATTTGATTGCAAAAACGACCAGGCCACAGAATATCAAAGTGAAAAGGTTCTGTTCTCTCCTTCGGTCACGCACCAGAAGCGAACGGCCACCGCAGTCTACAACCACCAGCCTGACTCTTGCGGCCTCATGCCTGTCATGACTGTCTCAGCGCAGAGTGGCTTGTTTTGTGCGTACAACCTGGCTTCCCCTTCCTGGCTGTCTGTTGGGTCACAAAGGTGGCTTGCTTGTGTACTGTATACAACCTGGCTTCCACTTCCTGGCTGTCTGTTGGGTCACAAAGGTGGCTTGTTTGTGTACTGTATACAACCTGGCTTCCAGTTCTTGGCTCTTTGTTGGGTCGCAAGAGCAACTTGTTTGTGTCCATACAACCTGGCTTCCGGTTCTTGGCTCTTTGTTCACATCCGCAGAAGCAGACAATCAAATCTAAACTGGATACTGAGTTACACGAGGTGGGTTGCTGTCCATGCAACATGCCGGTGTTAGAAGCACATGATTCTTGACAAAGTCGCCAGTGGTTTGCCTGCCTTCTTGTAACACGCTAGTGTTAAGAGCGCATGATTCTTGACAAAGTCACAAGTGGTTTGCCTGCGTTCTTGTAACACACTGGTGTTAAGAGCGCATGATTCTTGACAAAGTCACAAGTGGTTTGCCTGTGTTCTTGTAACACGTTAGTGTTAAGAGCGCATGATGCTTGACAAAGTCACACACGGCTTTCCTGCGTCCACACAGGAATGCTAGTGTTAGGAGCACATGTTTCTGTGTTCTCACAAGCTGGCAGGCAATTTCTGACAACATGCTAAGTCACTAGCGGCCTGTACGTGTTCAAGGGACCCAGCAAGCAGCGATTCTGAAGCAGCAATTCTGAAGCGCCACGTCAAGCAGTTTGCTCGTGTTTGCACAAATCAGCCACCCTTCCTGAAACCCCCCCAAACACACACCAGCTGTGACACCACTGTACGGTCTCTGTTTTCCCAAACAGGACTGTGGCAGCACCAGCAGGCAGCGGTCAGTTTATCCAGCAGGGTGAAAACAAAATCACAGTTGGGGAGACCCATCCTCAGCTGGTGCCCTCAGGAAAGTCGTTTTCTGACCGGCACTCAGTATCACACACTCCCTCGTCTCCACCCCATGCAGCCCTATCATCCTGATGGCAGCAGCAGCAGAACGTGCACATCCCATAACTGTGCAACTTCTGCAAGCACATGCGCTGTTGGTGGCAACGTGATGCAGTTCTGTCCAACAACTGTGCAAGCGCAATTCAATGGTGGCAGCAAGACGGCTTACTTCTGTCCAACAACTGTGCAAGCGCAATGCAATGGTGGCAGCAAGATGGCATACTTCTGTCCAACAACTGTGCAAGCACAATGCAGTGGCGGAAGTACAATGACACACTTCTGTCCAAGCACATGCAGTGATGGTGGCAAGATGACGCACTTTTCTCCAACAACTGTGCAAGCGCAATGCAGTGGTGGCACCAAGACGGCATACTTCTATCCAACATCTGTGCAAGCGCAATGCAGTGGTGGTCGTACGATGACACACTTCTGTCCAAGCACATGCAGTGATGGTGGCAGGATGAAGCACTTCTGTCCAACAATTCCACAAAGCACAAGATGGAGGCGGCAGCAAGATGCCGCAGTTCTGTCCAACAACTCCGCAAGCACAAGGTGGAGGCGGCAGGGAAGATGATGCACTTCTGTCCAACAACTCCGCAAGCACAAGGTGGAGGCAGCAGCAAGATGATGCACTTCTGTCCAACAACTCCACAAAGCACAAGGTGGAGGCGGCAGCAAGATGATGCACTTCTGTCCAACAACTCCGCAAGCACAAGGTGGAGGCAGCAGCAAGATGATGCACTTCTGTCCAACAACTCCACAAAGCACAAGGTGGAGGCGGCAGCAAGATGATGCACTTCTGTCCAACAACGACGCAAGCACAAAGTGGCGGTGGCAGCAAGATGATGCAGTCCTGGCAGGGCGCTAGCCGCCTTCTTCACCTTCTTAACCACGGTGGTGAAGAGACCAGGGCTACAGCCATCTGCGGTGCTCTGCTGAAGATGCTGCCCTCTGGCCTGCCATGACTCATTCATCCTGCACGCCATAACAACGTCAACACAGCCACTGTCTCACACTTTCACTCTGTTTCTGATTTGCCATCACTGCGGTGAAGCAGTGATCGTCCAAGAAAATGACGAATGTGATGCAGTGAATTTCAAACTGCACGGCAGGGGTGGCTGCATGTTCTGACAGCTTCAAACAGCCATGGTTGAGGTGCTCGGTTTTCTCTGCTTCATCCGGGTAGTGACGGGTAGTCCCAGGGATGGGTGGCTGGGGTTTCATATCTTGATCTGCATTCCTTGAAAGCCGTGGGCTCCAAGTTGGGCCTGCTCCAGTGCTGTCCTTCCATCCTCTCCTGCAACACACAACACAGGTTTCACATTACGGCTGCAGGTCAACACCACCATAGCAACACACAACACAGGTTTCACATTACGGCTACAGGTCAACACCACCATAGCAACACACAACACAGGTTTCACATCATGATAACAGGTCAACACCACCATAGCAACACACAACACAGGTTTCACATTACGACTACAGGTCAACATCACCATAGCAACACACAACACAGGTTTCACATCATGATAACAGGTCAACACCACCATAGCAACACACAACACAGGTTTCACATTACGGCTACAGGTCAACACCACCATAGCAACACACAACACAGGTTTCACATCATGATAACAGGTCAACACCACCATAGCAACACACAACACAGGTTTCACATTACGACTACAGGTCAACACCACCATAGCAACACACAACACAGGTTTCACATCATGATAACAGGTCAACACCACCATAGCAACACACAACACAGGTTTCACATTACGGCTACAGGTCAACACCACCATAGCAACACACAACACAGGTTTCACATCATGATAACAGGTCAACACCACCATAGCAACGCACAACACAGGTTTCACATTATGACAACAGGTTAACACCACCATAGCAACGCACAACACAGGTTTCACATTATGACAACAGGTTAACACCACCATAGCAACACACAACACAGGTTTCACATTATGACAACAGGTTAACACTACCATAGCAACACACAACACAGGTTGCACATTATGACAACAGGTTAACACCACCATAGCAACACACAACACAGGTTGCACATTATGACAACAGGTTAACACCACCATAGCAACACACAACACAGGTTTCACATTATGACAACAGGTTAACACCACCATAGCAACACACAACACAGGTTTCACATTAAGACAACAGGTTAACACCACCATAGCAACACACAACACAGGTTTCACATTATGGTAACAGGTCAAACCCCCAAGCAGCATACAACACAGGTTTCACATTATGATAACAGGTCAAACCCCCAACCAGCACACAACATAGGTTTCACATTATGATAACAGGTCAAACCCCCAAGCAGCATACAACACAGGTTTCACATTATGATAACAGGTCAAACCCCCAAGCAGCACACAACACAGGTTTCACATTATGATAACAGGTCAAACCCCCAAGCAGCATACAACACAGGTTTCACATTATGATAACAGGTCAAACCCCCAAGCAGCACACAACACAGGTTTCACATTATGATAACAGGTCAAACCCCCAAGCAGCATACAACACAGGTTTCACATTATGATAACAGGTCAAACCCCCAAGCAGCACACAACACAGGTTTCACATTATGATAACAGGTCAAACCCCCAAGCAGCACACAACACAGGTTTCACATTATGATAACAGGTCAAACCCCCAAGCAACACACAACACAGGTTTCACATTATTAACATAAAAAGCACACAACACAGGTTTCACATTATGATAACAGGTCAAACCCCCAAGCAGCACACAACACAGGTTTCACTGAATGACTCTGATGGTGTTACTTTGATGTTCTTCTCAGATTCTGACAGTGTTAGTGCCATGTTCTGATCTCTGACAGTGTTAGTGACATGTTCTGATCTCTGACAGTGCCTCGTTCTGATCTCTGACAGTGTTAGTGACATGTTCTGATCTCTGACAGTGTTGGTGCTATGTTCTGATCTCTGACAGTGTTGGTGACACATTCTGATCTCTGACAGTGTTAATGCCATGTTCTGATCCCTGACAGTGTTAGTGCCATGTTCTGATCTCTGACAGTGTTAGTGCCATGTTCTGATCTCTGACAGTGTTGGTGCATGTTCTGATCTCTGACAGTGTTGGTGACATGTTCTGATCTCTGACAGTGTTAGTGCCATGTTCTGATCTCTGACAGTGTTAGTGCCATGTTCTGATCTCTGACAGTGCCGCGTTCTAATCTCTGACAGTGTTAGTGACATGTTCTGATCTCTGACAGTGTTGGTGACATGTTCTGATTTATGACAGTGTTGGTGACATGTTCAGATCTCTGAGAGTGTTGGTGACATGTTCTAATCTCTGACAGTGTTGGTGACATGTTCTGATCTCTGACAGTGTTGGTGCTATGTTCTGATCTCTGACAGTGCCGCGTTCTGATCTCTGACAGTGTTGGTGCCATGTTCTGATCTCTGACAGTGTCGGTGCCATGTTCTGATCTCTGACAGTGTCAGTGCCATGTTCTGACAGTGTCATGCCATGTTCTGATAGTGTCAGTGCCATGTTCTGTGTGCCTGACTGACCCATGGAGAAGAGGGCCTCCTTGGCCTTGCGTCGCACAGTGGAGGAGGAGTCGGCCTGACACACGTACACCAGCTGGTCAATGCTCTCCACCGCCTGAAACAGTCACAGACACAGACACAGACACAGGCACCCACAAACACACCACACCACACACACACACACACAGAGGCACACCACACCACACCACACACACAACCACACCACACAGAGGCACACACACACACACACCACACACAGAGTACCGTTAATCAGTCAGTCCTTCACAGTACTTCATTTCCTGCAGCTTTATAATAACAGTACACACTAACAGTACCACATGGTGGTCAGATCATCGTGCATTCCACCAGTCAGCACAGTACCACATGGTGGTCAGATCACATTCCACCAGTTAGCACAGTACCACATGGTGGTCAGATCATCAGTCACAGTACCACATGGTGCGATATCACCAGCAGACAGTACCACATGGTGGTCAATACATCCCAGTCAGCACAGTACCACATGGTGGTCAGATCATCTGATTCCACCAGTCACACAGTACCACATGGTGGTCAGATCACATTCCACCAGTCAGCACAGTACCACATGGTGGTCAGACACATCCACCATCAGCACATACCACAGGTGCAACACAGTCACACCAGTCACACAGTCCACATGGTGGTCAGATCAATCCACAGTCAGCACAGTACCACATGGTGGTAGCATCCATTCACCAGTCACCAGTACCACATGGTGGTCAGATCACATTCCACCAGTCAGCACAGTACCACATGGTGGTCAGATCACATTGTCCACCATCACACAGTACCACATGGTGGTCAGATCACGCATTCCACAGTCAGCACAGTACCACATGGTGGTCAGATCACATTCCACCAGTCAGCACAGTACCACATGGTGGTCAGATATCGACATTCCACCAGTCAGCACAGTACCACATGGTGGTCAGATCACATTCCACCAGTCAGCACAGTACCACATGGTGGTCAGATTACGACATTCCACCAGTCAGCACAGTACCATATGGTGGTCAGATCATCGTCATTCCACCAGTCAGCACAGTACCACATGGCGGTCAGATCACATTCCACCAGTCAGCACAGTACCACATGGGGTCAGATCATCGTACATTCCACCAGTCAGCACAGTACCACATGGCGGTCAGATCACATTCCACCAGTCAGCACAGTACCACATGGCGGTCAGATCACATTCCACCAGTCAGCACAGTACCACATGGCGGTCAGATCACATTCCACCAGTCAGCACAGTATCACATGGCAGTCAGATCACATTCCACCAGTCAACACAGTACCACATGGCAGTCAGATCACATTCCACCAGTCAACACAGTACCACATGGCGGTCAGATCAAACGCTTGTGGGAACGCAACTGTGGGAGATGGGTTAAGCAGTAAAGGTTTACGCAAAACTCCCAAACTTCAGAAGCCTTAACTTAAGACCATTTTCCACAGCAATTTGTTCTCTCCATCTCCCCACAATGAACATACAATGCATTTAATCCCCCCCCCCCCCCACACACACACTTACAATACACCCCCCTCACTCACCTCCAGTACTGAAAGAGCAGCACAGGCGCCTGCTCTGACATCTGGTAAGTGGTCCTCCAAGCCCTCCACAAACACCACCATAGCCTGGTGACAAAATCAGAAGCCATCATTAGTCATAATCATAACGAACTACTTCTAACATCAAATTAGAGCTTGGCGTGCTGCACAGAAAGTCAGATTTTAACATTAGCTGAGGCATTACAAGTGGAAACTCATGACAATGATATTAAAAGCAATTCAAATTACAGAAACCCAAACAGCAAAACTGACATGACACACACATGCACCTATGCATGCATGCACACACACACAAGCACACACACACATATTCATGCACACACACACACACACGCACGCATGCACGCGCACACACACACACGCACGCACGTGCACACACACACACATGCATGCGTGCGCACACACTCACACACACATACATGCATGCAAGCATACGCAACACACACACCTGCATGCATGTGCGCGCACACACACACAGACACACATGCATGCACACACACACACACACACACACACACACACATGTACACACACACATGCACGCACACACACGCATGCACGCACGCACACGCATGCACACATCCAGCAGTCAACTGAAACAATTCACAAAAGAAGTTGGAGGGGAAAGAGATTTTGCTAGCAGCAGTTGGACTTAGTTAAACGCATAGGTCTTCATGTTAAACACAAGCTTACCTTGTCTCTTGTCACCTTGTTGCGACTGATCACTTTCAGGTAGGCATCTGTAAAGTGTCAAAAATAAAACAAAAACATGTCATGACAGACTGTAAACCGAAGAACACGACTATCTCATTTTACACATTCCCATCGTCATGTTTGAATGCCTTATTTTGGTGCAGTTCTTGTACACAGCAATCTACTGACACAACAGCTTCTTGGCGAAGGTCAGTTCACCTGTGCTGTCAAATCTCTCAGTCACATAATTTCAAAAGGATCCAAGTCCTTCTCGCTTCTCTTCTGTCAAGACGAACAGAGGAGAGAGTTGATGGAACAGTGTAGGAACAATTCTCTCGAAAGCCAAGCCGAGCGTGAATGAGTGTGGTCATCACACTGATGGGTGACTGCTACATTATAGGCTTTTTGCACCTGCTCTGTGACTTCTCTAAGGTCAAGTCCTGTCCAGACTCTACAAAGAGTCCTTTGGGTGAATGAGACCATATAAACTGAGGTCCTGCATGTGCAAATGTGTGAGCCGGTTTGGCCTAGCGGTAAGGAGTTAGGCTGGTAAGCAGAAGGTCCTCGGTTCAAATCCGCTTCGGCTCTCCTTTCTCCTCAAAAATTGTGGTCTGTGGACACTGTCTTGTGACTTTGTCGCTCACAATTAATGAAGCATTAAAATGGCTCTCACCACTGCCCACCTTAATGCAGAAGTCATTCTGGTGGTGACAGTGTAGCGAAAGGTATATAATCTCCCTCTCCCCCCACCTGCGTACCCCCTTCCCCCGTCCCTAATAAGCCTTATGGCTTCTGTGGCTGTTAAGCGCCATGTTTACTTGCTGTGCAAATGCATGCAAAAAGAACACGTTACACGTTTCACAGAACCTACAGTCCACATCAGAGTTTCAAGTTTGGTGGATTATGGAAACACCCACATAATCCAGCATGCACTGAAAGTGTCTGAGTGTTCTAAATGTTGAAGTTGGATACTACACGGAAGAAGAAAAAAAAGAGGAAGTAACCTGGTGTTTTACGCCCAGTCCACCAGTCCGGCTATACAAGGGCGAGAAAGAAAAAAGGAAGAAGAGGCAAAAAGTCATTTCTGCATTAAGTAAGTAATGCCCCCTGGTGGCGGATCACTTCTGCGTTAAGTAACGCCCCCTGGTGGCGGGCTCCAAAGCTTCCTGCCTGCTGGTGCTCCATTGGGATCATTCCGCCTTAGTTGTTGCTTTGAACAGCCACAGCAGACATAAGAGCAGCGCTACTTGTCCCGACCAGCATGTGTGCAGCATGTCCAAACGATGGTACGGCTGCCAGTATTTGCGATTTTTACATGTACACAAGTGTTGATGCGCATGACTGTACACAAGAGCTGTGCAAACGCCAACGGAGAGTCTGCGCTGAAAGTCGACTCTGGGCGAAAAGACCCGTTGCAGCAACAGGGGGTTTGAACCAGCATCCGTAGCTGCTGCCACTGGCTTCTCGGGCCAATGCTATACCAACTGAGCTACATCCTACCCCCCTGATAACAGACATTTTGACTACTTGCTACTATCAGTGACACCCAACTCAGAAAGCAGGCCGCCACTACAACCCTTCATCAGTTCCACCCCCCTGCGTGGACGCTCTGACGCCAGCGGTACCGACCGGAACTGCCTCGGCGAGGAAGGCGCAGCGCACCGAGAGCTCTGCTGCAGAAACGGTACCTCAAGAGCCAGCAAACTCTGTGAAAACGATGCTATCAAGTCTAATATCAGCAGCCGCTGGAGTACATTTGGCAGCATTACATCAGGACTTAGGCGGCAAAACAGCCTGGTCAGAAAGACGGATGTAGCAATGAAAAAAAGAAGAAGACGAGAACAAAAAAGATGCAACACTGACTGGCAGACTGCTGGATTTCTCGGCCTGCCCCGTTAAGGAGCATGCCGATGACCTTCAGTGGCGTGGGGTCAGGCAGGTCGTCCCTCAGGGTCAGAATGGCTTTGATGGTGCGGTCAGTGCTGCCGGACATCAGCTGGTCACAGAGTTGTACTGGAAAACAAAGGAAGGTTGTTTTGTGTGTTAATTCTGTGGTGCACACACCATACACACATATAACAATCACAAACCCCTCCCCGTCCCCCCCTCCCCCATACACACACACAATCACAAGCAAACACTCCCTCCCCCCCCCCCAAGAAAAAACACATACACACACAATCACAAACAAATCCCCACCCCCTGAAAAGAAAACCACACACACCACACCAAAACCCCACCACAACACATGATATACACAAAAATCCCCCCCCCCCACAACACACAAATGACAGAGCACACACACAGCCCCCCCCCCCCCCCACACAGAGGCCAACACACACAACAGGCTGATGCACACACACACAGCCCCCCCCCCCCCACACACACACACAATGTCCCAGCTACTGAAGCTGCAAGTCCCCGGTCCTTACACTGCTCTGCGATAGTCTCCACGTTGTGCAGCCCTCCCTCCGCCTTGAAGTAGGACACGAACTGGTGCAGCGTGATCCCCGCTGAGGACTTCACCTTCTCCGGCACGTACTCCGATATGTCCAGGATCTTGGCCACGATGAAACGAAACACTGAAAAGGCAGAGAAATCCACATGTGACATGAAAAAAGAAAAAAAGAAAGAAGAAAAAAGAAGAAAAAAAAGAAAGAAAAAAAGAATGTATGTGTCCAGTATCTTGGGAACAAAAATGAAACACTGAAAAGGCATAGAAATCCACACATAACATGAAAAAAGAAAAAAAGACAAGAAAAAAAAAACCAAAGAAAAAACACAATAGATATGTCCAGTATCTTGGCCATGATGAAACGAAACACTGAAAAGGCAGAGAAATCGTGACATGAAAAAAGAGAAAAAGAAAAAAGAAAACCCCAAAAGAATAACAATCCCAATCCAACATTCCCTTCTTACACTCTCCAGACTTATGAGGCTGGGTGGTGTCAAAAACCAGCAACTAACTTACTGTCACTCTCTCCACACATGCACCCTGACTGTCATGGCTG
Source organism: Alviniconcha marisindica (assembly GCA_018857735.1). NCBI lineage: Eukaryota > Metazoa > Mollusca > Gastropoda > Provannidae > Alviniconcha > Alviniconcha marisindica. The sequence goes on from JABMCL010000044.1 coordinate 46,282, forward strand.
ACTGGTGTCAAAAACCAGCGACTAACTTACTGTCACTCTCTCCACGCATGCACCCTGACTGTCATGGCTGACTGGTGTCAAAAACCAGTAACTTGCTTACTGTCACTCTCTCCACACATGCACCCTGACATAACTATCATGGTTGACTGGTGTTAAAAACCAGCTCACAGCTCACTCCCCTCATCAAACTGCTCCACAAATCTGACTCAGTGACTGTCACCGCTCGTACCTCTGGAAGGGGACACCTGGAAGCGGTCAGCGATGCGTAGCGCAAACTTCTGCTCCATGGTGGTCAGCAGGCGTTCCGGGTGGATGGACAGCAGGTTGTGGTCGACGCTCGTAACCCAGAACTCTCTCACTGCCTTGTCTTCCGTCAGTTCACTCAACACTGCACAGAACAGAAAGGAAAGACCAGCGTGTGAGTTCTGGGCATCGCATTATCTTGGGCTTCTTATCAAGGAAAGACAAGTGTGTCAATTCGAAGTATCACCTTGTCTTGTCTTGCACTTCTTAACAAGGAATGATAAGTGTATGAGTTTGGGGTATCGCCTCATCTCGTCTTTATCCAGGAAAAACAAGTGCTTATAACCACTCTACTGTATCTGTGTGTGTGTGCCTGTGTGTGTGCGTGCATGTGTGTGTGTGCGTGCATGTTTTCCTGTGTGCATGCACGCATTCATGTGTGCATGTGTGTGTGTGTGGATGTGTGTGCAATGTAGGTCTTGCCTGTTTAGCTTCTTGTGATTTGAACTGGATGTGGATGCAGTTTATATCTCAATTTGCACAGCATGCTGGGTGCTAATGGCAAAGGTTTGTGCTTTCTAAACAGTTCGTTATCATTATTATATCCGACAGTATGTACAGTACTCACCGGCATGCAGGTTGATGTCGGCGCCAGCCTTGGCAATGGCCAGCAAACGCTGCAGGATGAAGCCCTGTCGCTGAAGCTTTTCCAAGGCGTAGAACTCTCGGCACTTGAGGGGGCCAAAGTTACCCAGACTCTGCACACACACACAAATCACACTCCACATGGACTGGACTGTAAGACCCTGGTTTGCCCTGATATCACCATCATGGCTGACTGGGTGTTAACAGCTAATTTCTATCCCATTCCTGTAAGACCCTGGTTCGCCCTGATATAACCATCATGGCTGACTGGGTGTTAACAGCTAATTTCTATCCCATTCCTGTAAGACCCTGGTTCGCCCTGATATAACCATCATGGCTGACTGGGTGTTAACAGCTAATTTCTATCCCATTCCTGTAAGACCCTGGTTTACCCTGATATAACAACCATCATGGCTGACTGGGTGTTAACAGCTAATTTCTATCTCATTCCTGTAAGACCCACTGGCCCTATGCTCAGACACTTTTTATATCACATCTTTAAAAAAAAATCAAATATATATATATATATATATAAAAGGTTTGCCTAACTTTGGAACATATACATATGCATACAATCATTGGCAAATACTCAATGTCCTGATTCATAGACATGTACACTCATCACCACATGAAAAGACACAAACATCCACACACAAAACAAACTCTTTCAAAGTGGCTCTAAAAATTGAACTTGTCTGTCAACAAATGATGTAATCTTTCATTCAAGGAGTGGGAACTGGATTTTGGCCCAGCTACCTGCATATATATAAGTGTGTGTACATGTGTGTGTGTGTATGTGTATGTGTGTGTGTGTGTGTATGTGTGTGTGTGTGTGTGTGTGTATGTGTATGTGCATACATGTGTGTGTGTGTGTGTGTGTGTGTGTGTGTGTGTGTGGAGTTGGGGGGTGGGTGGGTAGCAGAAGTAAATTAAAAAATGCCAGTACATGTGCAATTGCTCAGTATTTACCCGAAAAAGTATTTGTAAAAAAGCGCAAAATCTTGTCTGTAGAGACTTTTCTAAGTGCACACATGCACTCCACGCGCGCACACAAAAACACACACACACACAGGCACACACACACACACACACACAGAGGCACACACACACAGGCAGGCAGACAGGCACACGTACACATACACACACACACCCATATATGACTGCAAATTGTTTGTGCAGTAGTTGTAGTCACTGTTTATTATCACTTAGTTGCCACTGTGAACCATTTATGGCTCATCTGGAGATGAGGCGCTCGACAAGTGTTGATCTATTATTATTGCAAGCCAAACTCCACACACACACACACTGATACACACACAAACACATAGACAGACAGACACACACACACACACAGACATACACACACACACACAGACATACGCACTCAAACACACACACACACACACATACGCACACACACACACACACAGAGAAAGCAGACTGACCTCCAGAAGCCAATCACAGTAGGCGAGGTGAAAGAGCAGAGCGGTGTCCACCTGCTCGTTGCCAGTAGAGGGCGGCACAGGGCTGGAGCCGAGGCTGGAGCCCAGCTGCGTATCTTCGCTCAGGCGCTGTGCCAGCGACTCGATCCCAGAGTCTCCCGTCTTTGCCGTTGACTCTGGGCTGGAGAGAATCTGATCCAGACTTGTCTTGCGACTGGTGCTGCAAAGGAAACATTGAGTGCAAGGTTAAAGATTTTGCATCACAGCAAGTTTAAGTAAACAATACATTGAAAACACACACACACACACACACACACAAATGCAAGGAAACAAAGAAAAAGAAATATGTGAAGTAAATTCATCACATCAAATTAATGTAAGAAAATAAGGACTAATCAAACAAAACAACAAAAACAAAACAAAAAAACAAATATATATATATATATATATATATATATATATATATATATATATATAAAGTACAAAGTTCAGGATTTTGCATCACATCAAGTTTAATATCGAAAAACAACCACAACAAACAAACAAACGTTTAAAAAAATCAGAATAAAATATATAATGTAAATTCATTACATCAAGTATAATGAAATACGAAGAAATCAAAAGAGATGTCAAGCAAGTCCACAGAATCAAATGTGATTAAACATCATGCTGGGGTGACAGGGGTTGGGGGCAGGGGGGGCGGGGGGGGGGGGGGGGGGGGGGGAGTGAAAATTTGGGAAGAGGAAGCAAGGGAAGTGGCTGAGAAAAATACCAAACACAAATCAACACCGGTGACTCTTACAAATCACACTTCTAGTTTATATCCTGCACTGAATAGCAGGTGAAGCGCATCAACCAGGTTGATTCAGGGGAGGCAACCACAAAAAAGTGAGCTGAACAGATTTGGTCAATCAGCAGTTATCTCTCTTCGTTCACTTCCCAATCACTGAGCCGTATCACATTCGTTTTTTTCTCCCCGGTCTTTGCCTCCTCGTACACGGGGAAACAGCAATTCGTGTGTTTCATATACACAGTGCATTGCACTCGTGATAATAACACTGGTGTTTTACATGAAGTCTGAACTATAAACACACCACAGAGCAAAGTGTCTGTAACCATTGGTCAGACAGTCTGAGGATAGATCACAGTGGACATGTGAAAGCCATCACACACACACACACATGCAAGACATTCACATAATCCTCAAACACATGCAAACACACACACACACAACCACACTCATGCAAACCACACTCAGGCACACAGCACCTGTAACATATACTGAAGTTTGACAGAGAAATAAATATTTAGGTTTTGAAGTGGGATTGTTTCAGTTTGTTGAAATGGGGGTGTGCATGATGATGACAGACAGTGTGCAGAAAAGACCACTGTAGACTGGAGTGGGGGGAGGGGGGGGGGTGCACAAGGATGCAAACAGTGTGCAGGCTGAGTGAGGATGGCAAAGAGTGTACAGTGTGAACAAAGACGACAAAGAGTGTACAGTGGGAACAAAGATGACAAAGGGTGTACAGTGGGAACAAAGACGACAAAGAGTGCACAGTGTGAGCAAAGATGGCAAAGAGTGTATAGTGTGAACAAAGATGGTAGAGTGTAGAGTGTGAGCAAAGATGGCGAAAAGTGTACAGTGTGAACAGAGATGGTAAAGTGTACAGTGTGAGCAAAGGTGGTAAAGAGTGTACAGTGTGAACAAAGAAGGTAGAGTACAGTGTGAACAAAGATGGCAAAGAGTGTGCAGTGTGAGCAAAGATGGTTGAGTGTACAGTGTGAGCAAGGTGGCAAAGAGTGTGCAGTGTGAACAAAGATGGTTGAGTGTACAATGTGAGCAAGGTGGCAAAGAGTGTACAGTGTGAGTGAGGATGGCAAAGAGTGTACAGTGTGAGCAAAGATGGCAAATAGTATACAGTGTGAGCAAGGATAGCAAAGAGTGTACAGTGTGAGCAAAGATGGTAAAGAGTGTACAGTGTGAGCAAGGATAGCAAAGAGTGTACAGTGTGAGCAAAGATGGCAAAGAGTGTACAGTGTGAGTGAGGTGGCAAAGAGTGTACAGTGTGAGCAAAGATGGCAGAGTGTACAGTGTGAGTGAGGTGGCAAAGAGTGTACAGTGTGAGCAAAGATGGCAAAGAGTGTACAGTGTGAGTGAGGTGGCAAAGAGTGTACAGGGGGGGTGGGGGGCGGCGAGGATGGCAAAGAGTGTACAGTGTGAGAGAGGATGGCAAAGAGTGTACAGTGTGAGCGAGGATGGCAAAGAGTGTACAGTGTGAGCAAAGGTGGCAAAGAGTGTGCAGAAAAGATGACCGTGGGTTGGCGGGACCACTCACACAGGGGACTGCTCGATGTCGTCCGGGGAGTCTTCGGTGTTGAGGAAGTCAAAGGCCTCCAAAGCGCTCTCTATGGACACGCTGATGCTGGACGACCGGGAACTGGACCGGGACCCGCGGGACTGTTTCTGTAACACAAAAAACACGCACAACTGCAAAGCTGGTCTGCTGCATGATGACCATGGGGTGCGGGGATAGCTCAGCGGTCAGAGACCCGGACTTGTGATTGAAAGGTCCCAGGTTCGAGTCCCGGAAGGAGTGGTGGGACAATTTTCTTCCCAATGGTCAACTTTCTGTCCTGACTCTTATTTCAGTATACTCCCCCCCCCCCCCCCCCCCGGCACCCCATGTTACCACAGTTGCACCTAAATGATCCCAGTCATTCTGCCAAAAGTGCAGGTGGCAGGTTACAGCTAAACACGCATGCACCCTGCATATGTGGCTTTGCATGAAGGGACATGATATAGTGCATGGTTGTACGGTGTAAACAGAACGCGCGGAGATGGCAGCAGTTTGACGTGGAACCAGCCATGTGACAATCAAACAGTGCTGTAAGTACACCACTTTGGTGGCTATTAAAAAATACGCAATAAAGCACCACTCATTTAGAATCACATGTGACAAGAGCGCAGTGCATCTGCTCGGGAGTGGAGAAAAGCACCATACAAAAGTGTTCAACAACTGCTGCTGTTGTGTTGCTTAATGTCCTTGGATGTTGGTTGACATATTAGGGACAAGCTGAGACCAATGCCGAAGCATGGTTCGATATAGCTTTATATCCACGGAAACCAGAAGGCTCGTTAGGACGGGCAGCCCAGGACGGCCACCTCGACTCTTACACAGCTCCTGAACTGTGACAACAACCTCAAGGCCACTGACCCTGATGAAGGTCTCGAGGGCTGCGACCGTCTCCTCCAACAGCTGCAGCTCGTTGTACTGGCCGCGGAAGTCCTCCAGTGAGGTGTTGAGGCTGAACAGGGCCTCCTCCACGCTGCCCGCCTCCTCCCGCCACGCCGTGTAGTTCTGCGCCAGGATCCCTGGCAGCTGCGTCGACGAGGAAGGTGACGGAGACGAGGAAGAGGAGGGGGGGAGGGGCGACGATGATGCGCTGACCGACTGCAGGGTCTGGCTGCCCAGCACAGTCTGGGACAGGAAGGAGCCCTGGAACACAACCACAGCACACCGGGTTGTTGAGAACGAAGCAAAGCTGGCGTACGTCTGTATCCACCTAGAAATGATCATGTTCACTCTACTCTAATAAATAAAGGAAAGAAAAAGAAAAAAACAGGAAAACAACAACAATGAAGAAAAAAAGTAAGTAAGTAACTTGGTGTTTTACACCCAGTCAACCAGTACAATTATATCAGGTTGACATAATTCTTCCCCTTCTCCCAATACCCTTTCTTCCCCGCGCCCCCCCTTCCCCCCCCTCCCAGTGCCTTTTCTTCCCATCGCCGCCCCCCACCCCCGCATCCCACCACACCACCCTTTCACCCAATACCCTTTCTTCCCTTGTCCCCCAACTCCCCAACCCCCTTCCAACCTTTCTCCCCCCCCCCCCCCCCCCACCCTACCCTCCCCTGCTCTGCCTCTTCCTGCCTCACCTGTGACAGAGGCCTGTGTGACAGCGGGGATGACTGCTGTGACTGGGGGCTGTAGCGTAGATGGTCCATGCCGGCCCCCCGCAGGCCCAAGTTGGGGGAGGCGTGGGCGCTGTGGTACTGGAGGGACGGGGAGGAGCCGAAGGCGTAGGCGTCGTCCCGGGCCCCGCTGAAGTGCTCCTGGTGGAGGTGCAGTGGCGTGGAGTACCTTCGCTCAGGGCCCTGCAGGTCGCCGTGGCTGCCAGACTGAAAGGGACAGGGCTGAGTTTGAGTCACAGAGACCAGGGCCATCACTCCTATCAGTCTGTACAGCGTGTGTGTGTGTGTGTGTGTGAGAGTGTGTGTGTGTGTGTGTGTGTGTGTGTGGTGTGTGCGTGCGTGCGTGTGTGCGTGCGTGTGTGCGTGCGTGCGTGTGTGTGCGTGCATATTTTGCATAGTTATGCATGAAAAAACCTTGTCGATATCGGTTTTTTGGGGATAACATTTTCCATCTTGATGTACATTATGTGTGTATGCTTGTTCAGCACTTTGAGCCGCAGGGTAGGCACTTTACAAATTTCCATTATTATTATTATTACGCAAGCAAGGCAAACACAAGCAAGTGACTGCAACAGCAGCATCCATGCTGCGTCGAACCTGACCCTCCTACTGACTAACGTGGTGCAACTGTCTTGTTTTTGTGACCCTGTCTAAAGACACATTTGTCTCATGATGCAGCCAAATTCAAACTCCAAGCACTGGTTTACGGCATCCTTCCTTCAACCACTGCCGTACTTAGTTACTCCATAGGGTCCAGAAAACTCAGTTAACGAGCAGTTTTTGTTGTTGTTGGTGCTCAAACAGTAGTAAGTTTGTTACAAACAACTCAAATTATATCAGATGTTTGTTTTATAACTGAACATGCTGCTTCCGCCAGCTCAAATAAAACCAAAATCGTTTGAATTGAGATGGAACTCTTTTTTTTTTAACCTGGGGTGGGTGCGTCTTATGTTTACGTGGGTGCTTGGGCACTAGGTTGCTTCTACAGTCATATTAGTACCCAAACCTTTCGGAGGGCACTGACCACGTCGGTGGACAGCTGTGTGGAGATAAAGAGTACCCCTCTACTGGCATAACCAAATCTGGCACAGTTTGGAGGAAGGTGCCGGAAAGCGATGCTCGGAGTGTGAATCAACTTTTGTCTTCTGTACCACCTGCTGTCACAGTCAGCAGACACATAATCTGGAGCATATATATTCTAATGCCGCAGCTGAACACAGATCCCAGCTTCATTTTGGCTCGGCCTAATGCAATCCTCAGTACCTCACACATGCCTCCAAATAAGCCTCATTCTTCAACACACACCAGATATGCCACCACCAATAACTGAAACCGGATAAGCAATTTTCATTTATCATTATCTGTCCACCTGATGGTCGAAAAGGGGTCTACCCAGAAAATGTGCACATCTTTGCTATCTTGTCCTGTTAAAATCAAAGTTCTTTTGAACCTTCTGTGTGTCTGGAGTCTTGATTCTTTCCTTTTAGATATATGCACCACACAACATGCATTGAGATGGCAGCAGTTTGATGTGGCACCAGCCATGTAACAACCAAACAGGGCTGTAAACCACTTTAGTGGATAGTCAAAACACGCTGTGTAAAGCGACAAGATCCAAACACAATCACAAAAGGTTCAAAAGAATGCTACTTATTTGGACATAAACATCCAATTTGCAGATTGTGTGTTTTTGTCCTAATAAATAGTGTTCTTTTGAACCTTTTATGTGGTTGGATCTTGCTTTAGAATGCTAGCAGTCATTCCTGTTTCAGATTTTTGTGTAAAGCTACGGTCACTAAATCAGCATCGCATGCGACTACAGTGTGGTGGGTCTGCTTGGAAGCGGAGAATAGTGCTACAGTTGCCATGGTGAAACGCTGATCGCCCATCCCGAGATGAGGTGCCCGACAAGTGTTGGCACAGTAACAAGAGTTGCTCACCAAGTGGCCACTGAGGGCTAGACAAGTGTTGGCATAGTAACAAGAGTTGCTCACCATGTGGCCACTGAGGGCTAGACAAGTGTTGGCATAGTAACAAGAGTTGCTCACCATGTGGCCACTGAGGGCTAGACAAGTGTTGGCATAGTAACAAGAGTTGCTCAACAAGTGGCCACTGAGGGCTAGACAAGTGTTGGCATAGTAACAAGAGTTGCTCAACAAGTGGCCATTGAGGGCTAGACAAGTGTTGGCATAGTAACAAGAGTGCTCACCATGTGGCCACTGAGGGCTGGACAAGTGTTGGCATAGTAACAAGAGTTGCTCACCAAGTGGCCATTGAGGGCTGGACAAGTGTTGGCATAGTAACAAGAGTGCTCACCATGTGGCCACTGAGGGCTGGACAAGTGTTGGCATAGTAACAAGAGTTGCTCACCAAGTGGCCATTGAGGGCTGGACAAGTGTTGGCATAGTAATAAGAATTGCTCACCAAGTGGCCATTGAGGGCTGGACAAGTGTTGGCATAGTAACAAGAGTTGCTCACCAAGTGGCCATTGAGGGCCAGCACAGAGACAGGGCGGCGGCGAGGCCCCTGTCTGGCGGGGGGCTGGAAGTAGGTCACCGTCTCGTCCATGCCGTCCAGAGGACTGAAAGTGACAGGTGTGGGTTATGCGACATGTTCCGCTTCTGCTGTGGTCGAGTACCATGGGTACGTCCCAACAATGTGGAAATGGAAGTGCTTCATCTTCTCTACAGCACAAATCTGCATTTCACTCACTCATCTGCGCATTCGCTCAGTTGTTCGTTCACTCAGATGTAAACCATACCTTGCAAAAACTAGAGAACATTACATGTACTGTACTTACAAAAAAATTCTTCTTCAATTTACATGTACTGTACTTAAAAAATAAATCTCCAAATATTACATGTACTGTACTTACAATTTTTTTTCTTCAAATATTACATGTACTGTACTTACAATTTTTTAATTTTTTTCAAAGTCCAGTGAAAACAACTGGACCAGTTCTGTGTGTACTGTACTCAGAAGTTAGAAGGAAAAAATAACAATAACAAAAAATGACTCCACACAAAAGACAAGAATTGTGTCACACAAAATGATGCCAACTGTTTTTTTTTGACTGCAGTTGGATATAAGTATGGCCAAACTATGACAGGTGAGCCATCACCCTACAGTTTGGGTCATTCAGCACATATCTACAGCACCTACATGACGTGTGACGCAGGTCGGACTGAGAAAACATCTACTAACTTCCAGGTGATGACGATGCTCAGTTTGAGCGACCCGTTGAAGTTGATGCTGATTGTCATGAGCTGGGGGTTGGCAGAGAATAGGTCCTTCACCTCACAGTTCTTCTGGCCCAGTAAGACACTCTTGAAGCTCCTCACCTCCAGGGCCTGAGCGAGAAGCACACCAAGAGTGATGCCGCAAGTCAACAACCACAACCTCTCTCTTGTCTTTTCCTTTCACTTCATAGTTCTCCTCATCACATGCGACAAAACTGAAACTTTGCACTTAGACTTCTGTTCTCGCTCTCTATCGTCTTTTCCTTTCACCCCATAGTTCTCCTCATCACACGCAACAAAACTGAAACTTTGCACTTAAATCCAGGGCTAAAAAAATAAGAAAAAACAACAACCCCAAAAAAACCACAAAAAAGAAACACACAAAAAGAGAGAGAGAGAGAGAGAGAGAGAGAGAGAGAGAGAGAGAGAGAGAGAGAGAGAGAGAGAGAGAGAGAAGAAGAGAGCATGAATGAAGTCATCAGTTGGGAATTGAAGATCATGTCCTTTGTTTCCCAGTTCTTTGGATGTTAACTATCACCCCACAAACTGAAATATATCTCTGCTTCTAATTCCAAGTACTGCCGGAAAATACTTCATACTGTAATGCCGGCAGTCCATATTTGTTCAAGCAACAATTTTCAATTATCTTTCATACATAAACCCAAACCTACCTTCTAAATTCCCCTCAGATTTATAAATGTTTGTACCTGAAACTGTGTTACAACACAAATCATCGCTATTTTTGAAATTGTAATATATTACTGAAGGCACCCTCAAAGACCTGATTCATGCATAGATACTCCAGTGCATAAACAACCAAGACACAAACCACCATCGCACCTTTATGACCAAAATCTCTCCGACTAGAGACTTGAAGGTGAACTCTGGGACGTCCCATCTCTGAGTGCTGTTTTTCTCGATGCGACCTTTCGTTTTCCACTTCTGTGGTCCATGTCTGATTGTCACCTCAAACACATCACCGGGACACAGACGTGCGAAGCCAGCCATCCCTGGAATGATGCCAGATTCAGCTGATTAGAATGAGTGAAGGTTTCACAACACAGGAATGATGGCTTATGTGCATATTATTTTTCTGAAAAATATAAGCTGGCTTGTGGTTGCATGGAAAACAGAACATTAGAAACAGGTAGAAAAATGTTTGTGTTAGACAGCCCCAAATTAATGAATGGTTATGATTATACTTACTGCAAGCAAAGCACAGATTAACCCACATTTCAATTATTCGATGGACCCCTTCAAGCACATGCACGCACACACACACACACACACATGTACACAGCAAACAGATGCATGCACATTCACACACCTATACCCACTTGCCCACTGACACACCCACAAGCATGCATGCACACATACACACACACACAAACACACACACACAATTCACTCTTCTTCTTGAAGCATACAGAATACATGCAAGGACAGCACAAACAGCCTGGCCCCACAACAGGGAGCAAAAAGGCGACAATCTGTTCACCTGTCAAGTTGTACAATACAAAGTTCCATTCTTCCCCCCCCCCCCCCCCCCCCCCTTTACCGTCCATTGCAAACAAACGACTACATACTACAGGAAGGGAGGCAAGTTGGTTCACCTTTCAATTTACAGTTGAAGGTCCCACACATGTTCTCCAGCTGCGCTTCAATGGCACACAGGGTCTGCAAAGCCAGCACAACAGGGTCAGAACAGGACCACGAAGAGTGAAATTCATGAACGTGTGGGGCTAACGGCATGGACAGTGAAAACAGCATGCATTTTGTAACAAGGTCACTTCTCTCACATACTTTTGGTAACAAGGTCACTTCTCTCACATACTTTTTGTAACAAGGTCACTTCTCTCTCTTTCTTGTGTAAGTGTGTGTGTGTGTCCATACACATCCATGCACACACACATGCCACTTCTATCTCTCTTTTTTGTGTGTAAGCACCCCCCCCCCCCCCCCCCCCCTGCAGACACACACACACATCCCCCCAACACCCCTCCATACACACTCTTCAAAACCCCTTTACATTTGTCTAACAGTAACACCATCTTATTACTTGTTGAAAATGAGACGCTAAATTTGCGAGACTGCAACTGCTGAAAGAATAATCCTGTGCATTTGATGCTTGGTCTGCTCTCACGCTGATGGGTCAAGTTGCAAGACAAAAGGAACATGCACCTTAAACAGGCGAGGACCCTGCCTAACCAGGATCCCTGTGCTTCAGAAGTTGGACAGGATGAGCAGAGGATGGTCTCACCTGCGCGCACTCCTCGTATCCGTACTTGACGTTGGTGAGGGAGTCCTTGCGGTTGCGGGGGGCCGTGGAGTAGGCCCTGGCCATGGTGCGAGCACCTGACAAACCAAAGGCACCTGGTGACCCACCCTCACACCACGCCATGTTACTGCAGTCAGGACAGCAATCCTACTCTCTCACCCCCCCTCCACCCCTCCCTCACTCTCAGTCTACGGTTTGTTAGATCCATAACTGTACCTCTTTCTTGCCCTTCTCGCTCTCTTCACACTTGTACCTCTTTCTCGCCTTTCTCACTCTCTTCACGCTTGTACCTCTTTCTCACCCTTCTCACACTCTTCATGCTTGTACCTCTTTCTCGCCCTTCTCACTCTCTTCACACTTGTAGCTCTTTCTCGCCCTTCTCACTCTCTTCACACTTGTACCTCTTTCTCGCCCTTCTCACTCTCTTCACACTTGATCTCTTTCTCGCCCTTCTCGCTCTCTTCACACTTGTACCTCTTTCTCGCCCTTCTCGCTCTCTTCACGCTTGTACCTCTTTCTCGCCCTTCTCACTCTCTTCAAGCTTATACCTCTTTCTCGCCCTTCTCACTCTCTTCAAGCTTGTACCTCTTTCTCGCCCTTCTCACTCTCTTCACGCTTGTACCTCTTTCTCACCCTTCTCCCTCTCTTCACATTTGTACCTCTTTCTCGCCCTTCTCACTCTCTTCACGCTTGTACCTCTTTCTCACCCTTCTCGCTCTCTTCACATTTGTACCTCTTTCTAGCCCTTCTCACCCTCTTCACACTTGTACCTCTTTCTAGCCCTTCTCACTCTCTTCACACTTATACCTCTTTCTCGCCCTTCTCACTCTCTTCACACTTGTACCTCTTTCTCGCCCTTCTCACTCTCTTCACACTCTGTGTCTCAAGCAACTACTAAAACAATTCTCTCTGGTTTTCTGCTTGTCCATCCTGGCATATATTAATTCTCTCATGTTTTATGTTCTTCCTCTTCTTCCTCCTCCTTCCCCTCCTTGTTCTTCTTCTTCTCTCTCTCTCCCCCTCCCTCTCTCTCTCTTCCCCCCTCTCTCTCTCTCTCCCCCTCCCTCACTCTCCCCCTCCCTCTCTCTCTCTGCTTTGTAAAATTCACCCTGGTATAAACATCCTGGTTGACTAAGTGTACAAAACCAAGTTACTTACATACTTACTCTTTCTCATTTTATTTCTGCACAATTTCTTTTAAACTTTCTAATTATCATAAAGTGTTCAGGAAATACATCAAAGGAGCTTTATACACGACTACATAAAAAACATTTTTTAAGCACGACCCAGAAGAGTAAAAAAGAAAAGAAAAGAAAAACAAAATGAAAAATTAAGTACATCTACAATACACACGTAAAGTAAACATGGTGCTTAACGTCCACAGAAACCATAAGGCTTACTGGGGACGGGAAAAGACACACTACGGTGACATGATCATTCACCTTCCAGCAGTTTCTGGTACACCAGGTAACATTCGTGAAGTTCATCGATCTGAAATGAAGAAAACGGGAAACATCTGTCAACACTGATCTGCCTTTATGGGCGAGCAAGATGGCGCATGCTGGTGCGCTGTTAGCGCAGGCTGTGGACAGTTATATTGCAATCATTATGCATGAGCCAGCAACTGCACCCTCATTTGCAGGGGTGGTGGAGGACTTAGAGTGTAAAGTAGCTACTACAGCTGTATAGTGTGGTTCTGAATTGGGCCTACTGTGTCCAAGTCCCAGTCCATCAATGTGCGTGTGTATGTGTGTGTGTGTGTGTGTGTGTGTGTGCGTGCGTGTGTGTGTGCGAGAGAGAGAGAGAGAGAGAGAGAGAGAGAGAGAGAGAGAGAGAGAGAGAGGAGAGAGAGAGATCTGGGCCTGCAAGTGTATAATCCCACCCCTACTGTCTAAGTCATTTAACAGCAAATCCACGCACTACCATACATAAATAACAGACCACTATCACAAAGAATTCTACACAAACTTGAAAACTAGAAGTATGGTACAATGAAACTGGATGCATTAAGTAATGTTTACACTAACTCTAAGCAGAATTTTACCTCAAAGGAGTTCCACTGTACATTTCCTTTTTTCTTCTGTGGGAATGGATTGTGGTAGAAACATTTCCGAAGCTGCTTTTCCCTACTGAATTAATTACTACAACATCAGACAACACCACCAGAAAATCCCTGCCTATACATCTGTTGCTGCTGCTTAGGAATATCATCCCCAACAGCCCACTTCTAAAAAATACAAGATTTACTAATTACATGTATGCACACAAAAGACAGAAGCAGAATCACACACGTACCTTTGCGAGGTGGAATTCTAGTTTCTTCAGGTATCGTTCTGCTGACTTTATTTGCTGTACACATATAAAAGGAACAAATTGTAAAACAAACTGTTTACAAGGGGCTCAATCTTTGAAGCAGAAATACCACTCAGAGAGTGTGATTTGAAGAGGACAATACTTCTGTCTGCGTATACAGGTCCATTCTTACAAATTAGAAGCAGTGTGGCCTTACTGATATATTTATAGCAAGAATATTTCAATACCTACTGGCAACAGAATTGAGGTGGGAAGGTATTCACGTACAGAGAAATACATGAAATTATCTATTTTACGATTTTCTTTTTTTAACGCATTACACACGCACACACACACGCACACAGACACACACACACACAACAGAGGTACTGTAAACTGTTCACTGTAAACAAATAAAAAATTAAAAATAAGATTAACAAAATAAATGACAAAAAAGAACAGAAATAAAAAGCAGCTTATTCCAGGACAGAGTGTTGATAATGTGGATGACACACAATAATAACACTGTCTTGCAATACATGCATCAAACCACACAAAAGGTTAAAAAGAACACTGATTTTAATTAAACGATATAAAACACTGTACACTTTCACTGCAAGCACCTTTTTTCAAGCAACAAACTGACTGATAATATACTCATGAATTATGAAACGTAAGAAATTTGAGAACTTAGCTAGCAGTTGTTGGAGAAGCTGTAGAACCAACTAATCAATTTTCTGTTTTGATCTTGTTTCAGAATGCTAGCAGCCAACTTTGTTTCAGATTTGTTTTTCCCTACAACACATAGTTTAGTATCTCTTTACCCAAAACACTGGAACTATGTTTTTACTTCATATATATATATAATATATATATATATATATATATATATATATATATATATATATGTATGTATGTATGTATGTAAAGTGCGTATCTTAACTTGGGAGAAGAAAAAGAAGGAAACAAAAAATGCTGTGTGAATTATATACAATGCATCTCATGCAGTCAAAAATGTGGTGACCAAAAGTGCTGCTGAGGAAAGAGCACACAGTAAGATGCAAACCAAATGGTTGGGGTGGGGGGCAAACTAAATATTGTAGCAAAGGAAATTTTGCACACATTTTTTTCTATAGTAACTGAAACATGGAGAGAGAGAGAGAGAGAGAGAGAGAGAGAGAGAGAGAGAGAGAGAGAGAGAGAGAGAGAGAGAGAGTTTGTGTGCATACACTGTGTACTGTGCGTGTATGTGTGTGGGTGCGTGCGTGCATGCGTGCATGCATGTGAGTGTGTGCATGCCTCCGTGCGTAGATGTGTGTGTGTGTGTGTGTGTGTATGAATGTTGGAGTGAATTAAAGAGACAGTGAGTCAAAGAGTCAGAGAGAGAGAGAGAGAGGCGGAACAAGAGAAAGAAAGGAGAGACAGAGAGAGAGAGAGGGGAGTGGAGGGGAGAGGGTCAAGCCATAATTTTTTAATGACTCTAAAAAGTGAAAGGGGGGCAAACTAAGGAAAACAAAACAAACAAATTATAAAACAACAATGAACACAACAACAAAAGACACGGAGGACAATCACAACTGACACAGCAAACAAGTTAACAACTAACAGTCATACTGTATGCACTTCCCATGTGCATGACTAGTTCTTTCAAACAAACCATGCGCGCACAAAATGTGATGATATCATTTTATGTGAGAAAAAAAACACACACAAAAAAAAGTCATGCAAAATCATACAGATCGATAGCTTTGACAGCTGTAAACATTCTCAACACACAGCAGGTGACACCAAAGGCTGTCAAAATCAAAAGGCTGTGACTGATCAATGAAGGGTGGATAAAACAATCAATTGAGTAAACAAAACACAATAGTAATTTATTAAAAAAAAAAAAAAAAAAAAAATCACAACAAACAAATTAGCTGATTCAAATGCTTATTTAAATAAAAACAAAAACAAATAATTTTAGTTGTTGAAAGAAGCCAGATAAATACGTTGTCAGCAGCGTTCTGACAGACCTTTCTGTTACCATTATTTTACTGAGCTTGAAGGCTTTTTCTCTTCAGGAGACAAACAATGTTAGTAATCATGCAGGCTTTAGTGCAGTCAAGTGGCACATTTCAGGAGCTCTCTGCTAAACTAGTGCTGGACAACTGCAAGCTGTTACATTGCTTTATAGTCCAGTCATTCCTTCCATAACATGCATGTTAACTGAAGATTAATATGAGAAGTGCTACAACAGAAGTGGCTACTGTGTGTCCTTACCTATTGTAACGTGCCCAGTAACAGACTAATACTAAAGTCATGTTCCCTCCCACTTCTCTTTGTCTTCTCACATAGCATGCATGTTAACTCAAGATTAATATGAGAAGTGCTGCAACCGAAGTGGCTACCGTGTATTCTTACCTATTGTAACGTGCCCAGTAACAGACTAATACTAAAGTCATGTTCCCTCCCACCTCTCTTTGTCTTCTCACATAGCATGCATGTTAACTCAAGATTAATATGAGAAGTGCTGCAACCAAAGTGGCTACTGTGTATTCTTACCTATTGTAACATGCCCAGTAACAGATCAATACTAAAGTCATGTTCCCTCCCACTTCTCTTTGTCTTCTCACATAGCATGCATGTTAACTCAAGATTAATATGAGAAGTGCTGCAACCAAAGTGGCTACCGTGTATTCTTACCTATTGTAACGTGCCCAGTAACAGACTAATACTAAAGTCATGTTCCCTCCCACCTCTCTCTCCCTCTTTTTCTCTTAAGAGGTGAACGACCTACAGTATTCATCGGTGTACACAAACCAAAAATGCACATCACAAAAAAAAATAGACATGCGCTGAAGTTGCACACATGTTTAGAAAAAAAATGAAAAAGAAAAAACATGCAAGAGAAACAGTATTTCTGAGATGCAAATTCTGTGCAACACGCTACAACAATTCAACTGGTTCCATACCTTGTCCGTTTCATGAACCTTTCCCTAAGGAGACGCAACATGAAATACAGCATTGTTAAAGTTGTCTCTACTGTTACACAGTGAAAAGACCATACTGCATAGCAGGACTTTCGGTAACTGAAGGCACCAAGACTGCCAAATGTCTATCGTGATTTCTGTTAGTTCACATATTACATGTCATCCAAATGATTAGACAGAATACAGAGTAAGTAAAATGTATCAATATATCACACAAAACATATGGTCCTCTCTCTGTCTCCCCCCCCCCCCCCCCACACACACACAAAACACCCACCCACACAAACACACACAAAGACCCCCTTCTGCCCACAACCACCACACACACACACACAAACACACAAAACACACACACACACACACACATGAAAACACACACACACACACACACACACACACACACACACACACACACACACAAACAACATTACTTCAGGTAGTGAGCCTGGTGAGAGTAAAGTTTCTATCTGTTAATCAACAAGTGGCCATAGATACGATTTACAATTTTACATGCACATAACTGAAAAGGGGCAACTACCCAGTTTAAAGTGGAGTGGAGTTGTGAGAAATGAAGACACAGACAGCACAAAGACAACAGAGTAAATGAGGTGATTACCATGCTACAGTACTAGTTATTACCTGATTCTTATGAGCTATACGGTTTCTCAAAAACGCCCTGATATAACCGCAATGGTTGACTGGGTGTAAAACACCAAGTTACTTACTGTTTCTTTAAAACACACACACACACACACACACACACACACACACACACACACACACACACACACACACACACACAAAAGGAACACTTGTCCAGCCAACTTTCACATGTTTAAAATAAACTGTGTGGAAGAAGAAATTACAGGATGCTTGCCTCAAGCATCCCCACACCCTCCCATTTTCTTTACACAAGATGGGGGGGGGGGGGGGTTAGGATGTGGGGGAGGGTGGTGGGGGGGGGGGGGGGGGTTGCAATCCACTTCCTGTCTCTGGGGTAAGGCAGCAGTGGGGGGCCCTATTTTTTAGCTCTGTGGCTTGGTCAGGTATCTTGACTGTACACCCAGAAAGGGCCATTCTCAATCAGACCACAACTGGAACGGTTTCAAAGGCAACACCTGGGAAGGGTCCCAGAGACTGGGTGGAGGTCCTAATAGGTCACTGGACTGTACCCCACCCTCATGCTAGAGCTGCTCTGACCTCACCAGGGAGGGGCAGTGTGTGCGTGTGTGTGTGTGTGGTGGTGGTGTGTGTGTGTGTGTGGTGTGTGTGGAGTGTGTGGTGTGTCCGTGTGTGTAGGATGTATTATGTGTGACGAGTTATATGTGGTGTGTTAGTGTGTGTGTATTGTGGTGTTGTGATGTGAGTGTGTGTGTGTGTGTTGTCAGTGTGTGTGTGTGAGTGTTTGTGTGTTGTGTGTGTTTTGTTTGTTGCATACAGGTATTGTTTGTGTGAATGAGGTGTGTGTGTGTGTGTGTGTGGTGTGTGTGTGTGTGTGTGGTGTGATGGAGGTTGTGGAGGAGTTTGGCAGTGCATGCATGCGTGTGTGTGTGTGCGTGCATGCATGCGTGCGTGCATGCATGCGTGTGTGTGTGGATCAGTGGGCGCCAAACAGTTAGTTCTTGGATT
>JABMCL010000044.1:70000-82500 GCA_018857735.1 Alviniconcha marisindica
CCGTGGGCTGGCCACAGTAATCTCAAACCCTTCACCAAAGGGCAAAATGATGCATCAAATCGACAGTCTGTTAAATTCCTACAGGCACAAGGTCACACCAAGTCCACTACCGCTGCCCTAACTGACCACGCAGGCCCTGTAGCCTGCGGTCACTGGGACCACCACGCGTCTGGTGCTGACTGGCTGACGGGGGAGGGGGGGGGGGGGGCCGCGGGGATGAGGGGGGGGGGGGTTACGCTTTAGGCCTTTCCTCCCACCTACAGATCCAAACAGCATGGACATCGACACGTCATGGACATACATGTCCACCTGGAGGATATTCCGATGTAATCTCAATTCAGCTTCGTGTACAGATGTTATCTCAAACTGGACACGACGCTTTAGGACTGCGACTCCATGACTACAGAGCCAAGCGGGTGCAAACAGTGTTGGTGGACACCGAGACTCCATCACTACAGCGTCAAGCAGGTGGGAGGGAGTGTTGGTGGACACCAAGCTTTAGGACACCGAGACTCCATCACTACAGAGTCAAGCGGGCACTGGGAGTGTTGGTGGACACTGAGACTCCATCACTACAGAGCCAAACGGGTACAGGGAGTGTTGGTGGACACCAAGCTTTAGGACACCGAGACTCCATCACTACAGAGTCAAGCGGGCACTGGGAGTGTTGGTGGACACTGAGACTCCATCACTACAGAGCCAAACGGGTACAGGGAGTGTTGGTGGACACCAAGCTTTAGGACACCGAGACTCCATCACTACAGAGTCAAGCGGGCACTGGGAGTGTTGGTGGACACTGAGACTCCATCACTACAGAGCCAAACGGGTACAGGGAGTGTTGGTGGACACCAATCCGAGTGGCAGGTACAATCTGAAGCCGGATAAATTCATTATGGTGACTAGGCAAATGACTGAAGAGTACTGGGCATGTGTTTATAAGCACCCCCTTCACACAGAGTAGACATTTCAGGGATTGGATATACACGTGAATGCGGGGGGAGGAGAGAGAGAGAGAGAGAGAGAGAGAGAGAGAGAGAGAGAGAGAGAGAGAGAGAGAGAGAGCAGACGGCAGCACTCGACCTGGTCTACCGTGGGTAATTCAGCAGACATTGCCCCGGAATGTCCTGTTGAGACGGAAAGGGTGTGGGTGGGGTGGGGGTGGGGAGGTAAAAGCTGATCTGAACGTTTAATATCAGCCAAGGTTTACGACCTGAGCAATAGCTGTCAAGTTTTCATATATGTAGTGATGGAATGACTGCTTTATCCGATATATATATATATATATATAAGATTTTTTTTTTAAAGGAAGAAAAAGGATCAAAACAACATGAATTCAATAACCCATGCTCCTCTAACTCAAGAGCATGAAAGTTTGCACAAGCTAAATGGCAAAAGAGTCCTCGAAGTTTGAGTCAACATTTTCCTGACGGGCATTAACCTTTAAACATAACCTCTTGGTAGGTCAAAGTATTCCAATAAAACGGGTCAAAACATAATTATAAACTGTGCAGTGACAAGAGCAGCCAATATGTCTATCGAAAGGACACGAACTGATAAAACTGTTTGACAACGACAGCAGTAAAGTTTTACAAAGTTCACCACTCATGAAACAAATGCAAGTTCAGCTGGTTGTAGGTTTGTTTGTTATGTGTATCCGATAGATTTGATGGCTAGTTTGTAGGTATGTCTGATAGATTTGTAGGTTTGTTTGTTATGTGTATCCGATAGATTTGATGGCTGGTTTGTAGGTATGTCTGATAGATTTGTAGGTTTGTTTGTTATGTGTATCCGCTAGATTTGATGGCTGGTTTGTAGGCATGTCCGATAGATTTGATGGTTGGTTTGTAGGTATGTCTGATAGATTTGATGGTTGGTTTGTAGGTATGTCCGATAGATTTGATGGTTGGTTTGTAGGTATGTCCGATAGATTTGATGGCTGGTTTGTAGGTATGTCTAACAGATTTGATGGTTGGTTTGTAGGTATGTCCGATAGATTTGATGATTGGTTTGTAGGTATGTCTGAATTTGATGACTGGTTTGTAGGTATGTCTGATATATTTGATGTCTGGTTTGTAGGTATGTCTGATAGATTTGATGATTGGTTTGTAGGTATGTCTGATAGATTTGATGACTGGTTTGTAGGTATGTGTAATAGATTTGATGACTGGTTTGTAGGTATGTCTGATAGATTTGATGACTGACAGCTTTATTCTCCGTTCGGCGGCAGAATGTTGCTTTGGGGGCATTTGCCTCGCTAGGCTAACTGGCCTTTGCAAACGCTTTTTACGACACCATCCTTCCACTTAAAGAGCGGCTACTTAAAGAGCAACGTCCAGCAAGTCCTTTTAGTTTTACTCCATGCTGACTTGAAACAGTCCATCAGCTGGCAATCGTAGTTTTGGTAATGTTTGCCTTTTGGGGTCCGAATTATTGAACAGCATAATAGTGCATGTCCTCAACTAAAAGATATGTCAAACGGTACCCCCCCCCCCTCCTCCAAAAAAAAGAAAAAAAAAAAGATTAATTCTCTCCGTACGAAACAAATTTGTTCTGTTTCGTTGGTTGTTCGTTGGTGGGTTGGCTAGTTGGGTCTAGTTTCAATTTGCAGGCTGCGAGAGACCGGGCTGGGCCTTGCGGTGCAGTGTGTAGTCATCAAATGGAGTGAGAACACGACAAGGGTCACTGGTCCAGTTTCCTGCTCCCTGGCAACCCGCTGCTCAAACAGCGGCCTGTGTGAATGGGCCCTTTGGCAAACAGTCAAACACTGGGCCCCGGGGACTGTTTCACTCCGCCTCCTGCACTGTCCTCTGCCGTGGACCCGTCTCATTGACA
Source organism: Alviniconcha marisindica (assembly GCA_018857735.1). Lineage (NCBI taxonomy): Eukaryota > Metazoa > Mollusca > Gastropoda > Provannidae > Alviniconcha > Alviniconcha marisindica. Next base: position 72,833 of record JABMCL010000044.1, read on the forward strand.
GCCGCTCACAAAGCGTCGCCCTCGGAATGGACGCTGCGTCGATGCACGCATGCTGACCGAGCTAGAGAGTGACCCGACCGAGTGACCGCACAGCCCGCTAAGACTCGAGCCTGCACTGACCTAGAGGCTAGACGCAGTGCCCATTCCGAGGGCAACGCTTCGTGAGACCTAGGTGTTCTCTGTGGGGTCTGTTCCTTGACTTGCCGGTCGTGTAGGCCAACCGACGCAAATGCAGTTATTTTGCACAAGGACTGGCGTTTGCATTACTTTCCGTGCCAGTTTTGTTTTGTTTTGTGTTCAGTGTTTTGCTTGTCGCGGACTTGAAATAACCAATGTAGCTGAAATAAATTTGTGCAAACAAAACGATCTTTTGTTTGTGTGAGCAAAGCATATCGGCAATGCTCAGCTAATTAGTTTTTATCTTTCGCCTCTTCTTCTCCCCCCCCCTCTCTCTCTCTCTCTCTCTCAATTTAATAAACCATAATGGGACCTTGGCAGGCTTCCAACTACATGAGTTTGTTCCACAGACGCCACTTTCCCCGAAACAATGTAACCCTTTTGACGTGCATGTTGCCTCGTCTTGGAACGCCATAATTCAGCCGGAACTGAGAAAGATGCCCAGGGAATCTACAGCTGAAAGACTCGTCACAGTCCATGAACTGTAAGACTCTGCATAACCCCCCCCCCCCCCATCCAGATATACTTGACTGAACGTGATGAACCAACGAGCAGCCTCATCCAGATATACTTGACTGAACGTGATGAAATAACGAGCAGCCTCATCCAGATATACTTGACTGAACGTGATGAACCAACGAGCAGCCTCATCCAAACTATTGGAACCTCATCCGAACTATTGGAACCCCTTGCTAAAGAGCGCGTACCCTCATGAGAGACATTCCTGTTGTAAGAAATCATTCATTCTTTACTCTTCGCTAACATCTTGTCTGTATTCTGTGCATGCACCTTCTAACAAATTTGCAAATGCTCCGCCCCCCCCCCAACCTCTCTGACGGAGGGAAGTCAATGGTGTTTGCAGTCAGCGTAGGAAACTCACTCCCAGGGCTGATGGGTGTGATGTCCAAGGAGCAGCGAAACTCCTCCAGAAACAATGTAATGCCCTTTTACTGCATTTGCACTGTCTTGAACTGCCTTCCCCGCCCTGAGAAAGATGCCCAGGGAATCTACAGCTGAAAGACTCGTCACAGTCCATGAACTGTAAGATTTGCATATCTCCACCCACCCTCTCCAGTCTCTCCCCTCCCCTCTACACACACACACCTACTATCCACTTCACTCTCTCTCTCTCTCTCTCTCTCTCTCTCTCTCTCTCTCTCTCTCTCTCCCCTCACACACACACACACACAACACACGCACGCACACACACACACACACACACACACACACACACACACACACACAACACACACCACACACACACACACACACACACACCACACACACACACACACACACACACGCACGCACGCACGCACGCACGCACACACACACGCACGCACACACACACACACATACACACGCACGCACGCACACACACACGAACGCACGCACGCACACGCACACACACACACACACACACACACACACACACACCTTTTCATTTTTATCTCACCGATTTTTTTTCTGAATTAGTTTTTCTGCCTTGAGTCAACAGTTTCCTGTTGTTCTGACCTGTACCGGCGACAGGGCGCACGGAAGACAAAAACACTTCAACACGCCCGGACGTCTTTATCCCAAATCTACTCGACAGTCGGATTTACTCCGCTCTTGACCCGGAGCACGCAAACATCTCCACGGGCGGGCTAATCTGTGTCAGTGTCTGGGCCCACCCGACTTTACAACAACCCCACAGCGCTGGAGTGTCTCCGAGAGGCTGATAAGGACCAGATGAGTCCCAACAGACCATCGAGTGCAGCCCTAATATTGCTCGTACATAATGTCCCCGAGAGTGATTCAACGCTCGCGAGTGAATGGCCACAAAGAGTCTTTGTTTTACTGTGTCAGGACGGGCTTCAGTCGATACAGTAGAACCCGCTGGGAACAACCGATCAGGGACTACAGCGTCTCTGAAGACAGCTGGGTCGTTTTTCGTTCGGATACTGATGGGTTATTAACGGAAGTTAGGCACTGAAGCGCCGTTATTTCATCACAAGATGCTTCCCTCTTGTCTGCATCGCGTGTCTGCATGAGCACCGACGAGCTGTGGCGCCGGATCTTTCTGTTATTTCGGTCCGACCACTTGGAATTCTCTCCCTCTTTAATTGTCATCAATAAAATGCAAAACTTTCACTTCTTTAACATCTGTATTAGTATCCGTTTTCGGGGCGGATGTAAAAGAAGTAAAAGGGAGGGATACTAAGTATCTCAACACATTATTTTGTTCTCTAAGGATCTCACTTGAATAGACTGGCAGGGGAACTGCGCGCGCGCGCGCGTGTGTGTATGTGTGTGTGTGTGTGTGTGTGTGTGTGTGTGTGTGTGTGTGCACGCGTGTGTGTGTGTGTGTGTGTGTGTGTGTGTGTGTGTTGTATGCACGCGCGTGTGTGTGTGTATGTGGTATGTGTGTTATGTGTGTGTGTGTGTGTGTGTGTGGTGTGTGTGTGTGTGTGTGTGTGTGTGTGTGTGTGTGTGTGTGTGTGTGTGTGCGTGCGTGTGTGTGTGTGTGTGTGTAGGGTGCGTGTGTGTGTGTGAGGTGTGTGTGTGTGTGTGTGTGTGTGTGTGTGTGTGTGTGTGTGTGTGTGTGTGTGTGTTGTGTGTGTTGTGCACGGTGTGCTTGTGTGTGTGTGTGTGTGTGTGTGTGTGTGTGTGTGTGTGTGTGTGTGTACGATACACACGACAGACTGACCATTCACCCAAGCCCAAGACCCAAGTACCCCTAGCTGCGAAGCTCACGACGCGCATGTCGCTATCTCTTTGGCAGAGGCATCAAAGGGAATTAAAGCACTGCCTATTGACCCACACCTTATCTGCAGAAGACCGACCTAAACGTGAATGACTTGACTGGAGAGTGCTGCGTCAGCTGAAACCAGAATTTTCTGCGGCATCATTAAATGCATGTTGTTTAAAAATCTCGAAAATCCCCCCCCTTCCGCCAGTTAAAGCAGCTGCTATTCGATCCTCAATCCAGGCTGAAGTAGGGATTGCTTAGACTTCTTCCGAGCCAGTGCTTGAATCACACTCCGAGCATCGCTTTCCGGCACCTTTCCGGCACCGTCCTAAACCGGTGCTTGGAGTTTCTGCTTTAATGTGGACTTTTCGTCTCACCTCTGTGTCCACAGCATACGCTACGATCGCTGCGCATGGTAAAGATTCTGTGACCAACTTGCACGACAGAAGCCGGTCTGGTGGCCAGAGACATGCACTGGCACCGCATTAAAGAAAGTGGAATAATAACAGACAAGTCCCTTGATTCCATTCTTGATGCTGTCAAACAACACCAGAACAGATAACTCACCTGATTCCACCGAACATCACTAACACAGACAACTCACTGATTCCATTCTTGATGCTGTCGAACATCACCAGCACAGACAACAATTAACTCACCTGATTCCATTCTTGATGCTGTCGAACATCACCAGCACAGACAACAACTGACCTGATTCCATTCTTGATGCTGTCGAACATCACCAGCACAGACAACAACTGACCTGATTCCATTCTTGATGCTGTCGAACATCACCAGCACAGACAACAACTGACCTGATTCCATTCTTGATGCTGTCGAACATCACCAGCACAGACAACTTACCTGATTCCACCGAACATCCCCAGCACAGACAACAACTCACCTGATCCCACCGAACATCACACCACAGACAACAACTCACCTGATTCCATTCTTGATGCTGTCGAACATCAGCAGGGCGCGGTTGGGTCGCGGCTTCTTGGGCACTTTGGGCGACTTGCGCAGGGCGTGGAAGCCGTGGGCGGACTTGGAGGAGCCCGCAGTGTGGTGGTGGTGGTGGTGGTGCTGGTGCTGGTGGCGGGCGTGGGCCGGGGGCCGAGTCCCCCGCTTGATGGACTGGCCCAGCACCTGGGGGGACGCCGTCGTCTGGCATCCGCCCGACATCCCGCCGAAGGAGTGGCTGCGGAGGACGGGCTGGCTGGCCGTGGGGCTGGGAGGGTTGCGACCCTTGGCTTCCTTCAGGGACATTTCCGACGCACGGTGGTGTCCAGAGGGGTGCTCATGGTCGGGCGGGCGGGGCGCTTTGGGGGCGAACAGTCGGGTCATGGAGCTGGGCGGTTCTGCACACCAAGGAGACGACCGCTCGTCACTCGTTTGTCTCGGGTTTAATTCCGTCTACATCGGCTCGGGACAGAAACAGAGCGGCAGCTGCCTGTACGGGACGGAACTCAAACGATCCTGCGTCCAACTTTCAGCATGAGAAGTTAGCCTGGTGGCTGGGATGGAGGGAGAGAGAGAGAGAGAGAGAGAGAGAGAGAGAGAGAGAGAGAGAGAGAGAGAGAGAGAGAGACACCACACACACACACACACACACACACACACGTACACACACACACACACACCCGCGCGCGCGCATTTGCTTTCGTTTTTCTGCACAGTTAGTACATGTGTACTGCCAAGCCAATGCAGATGTGTCGGTCACCTGTGCTGGCAGTGGAACGGAATCGGTGTGCCAGTGGTGGAGGGGGTAGTCAGGGGGGGGGGGGGGAATGTGTTAGTATGATGGTGTGCCCAGCACACAAATAACCCCTGCGTGACGAGGAGATGAGGCGAAGAGACAGGCCGCCTAATCCGCCAGTTCAGTACGCCCGTCAGCGGATGATCAACCACCGATGGTCAACCACCGACAGCGTCTCTGGATCGACCCGCTCCGACAGCCCTTCCCTTGCCCAAGCCCTAACGTGCTGGTCCATTCTGCGGACAGCGGAGCTTCGCCCTCTGAGCTTAGCGCCCACAGTGCCAATCATTCCAACTGTATTTCATCGACACGTGCTGGTCAAACGTTGCTGTACGTCCACAGAGACCGTACGGACTATTAGCCAGGCTAGGGGCAGCAAGTAAGTAAACATGGTGCTTAACGTCCACAGAAACCGTCCCCCAGGATATCAACCTTGACTTTCACACAGCTCCTGACCTCTGTTCTTCAGTCTTGCCTTACGTCCGCTGAGACCGTACGGACTATTAGGGACGGGGGGCCCAGGATGTCCACCTCGAGTTTCACACAGCTCCTGAGCTCTGACGTGCTGGTCCGTTCATTGGGCAAAGGGAGCTTTTGCCTCTCGGAGCTCAGCGCACACTCCAAGCCTCGCTTTCCGGCACCCTCCTTCGGGAAGGGTGTCGTAATGATGATGATGCGAAGCTTAATGTCCTCGGATGTTGGGTTGACATATTAGGGACAAACTGTGTCCAAATTCATGTGCACAGTTCAATGTTGCTTTACGTCCACAGAAACCGTAAGGCTCATTAGGACGGGGAGCCCAGGACGGCCACCTCGACTTTCACACAGCCCCTGAACTCTGAATGTCGTAAAGCCAGCGCTTGGAGTTTGAGCTCAGCACTCACCATGCCAGTCATTCCAACAAGATTCCGTCCACACGCGCTCAGCCAGGCTAGGGGCAGCAAGTAAGTAAACATGGTGCTTAACGTCCACAGAAACCGTCCGGCTTATTAGGGACGGGGAGAAGGGGGGATGTGGGTTATGGAGGTGGGGGGAGAGGGAGACTATTATACCAATCGCTACACTCACCATCACAATGACTCCTGCATTAAGATGGGCAGTGATGAGAGCCATTTTAATGTTTCATTAATTGTGAGGGACAAAGACACAAGACAGTGTCCACAGACCACAATTTGTGAAGAGAAAGGAGAGCCGAGGCGGATTCGAACCGAGGTCCCTCTGCTTACCAGCCTAAAGCCCGTTCTTAACTGGGCGAATATTTGTTCGCCGAACATACTTCGGACACTTCGACGAACTAGGATTCGTTTCTTAATTGAACTTTCAGTTCGCCGAATATGGTTCGGACAGTCCAAACTTTACTTCGTTCTCAACTGGCTTGTAATGAGATGCAAGCTTCGGCCCGAACTTGCGGCAGACGCGCAGCAGACAGCATGATCGAAAATGTAGGCTAAAGTCAAGTCAAGTCAAGTCAATATACTTTCATCATCCCTCACAGGGTAATTCAACTAACTACTATCTCATTCTGGGTCTCCGAAACAAGACTCCGCCTCCCACAAGTCAACAAATTCCCTCCGAAGCGAGTGAAGAACCTAGCGACACCGTTACTACTTGGTTCTTAATGTCCTCGGATGTCAGATGACATATTAGGGACAGAATGCGACACCGTCATCCACTTTTATTTTTAAGGTCTGCTCTCAGCCAATCAGAGGCAATGATCGTCGAATAGGGCGAATGTTCCCAGAACATGTTGAGCGAAGCTTTTTGGACCCCGAATATAGCTTCGACGAATACTTCCAACTAGGTTCGCGAAGAAAAGTTCGCCCAATTAAGAACCAACTAGCTTCGCCGAATATTTCCAACTAGGTTCGCGAAGAAACATTCGCCCAATTAAGAACGGGCTTAACGCTTTACCGCTGGGCCAAACCGGCTCACCAGACTAGGGGCAGCTACCGCCATGACCTACTATACGTATGTAAGTCCCTGGCTACAGCTGCCGAGTCGGGTCACCGTCACCTCGGGCGAGCGCATACCGACATGGGTAATAAAATCCTGGTCCGGTTAAAATGTCGATTTGTTAAAGCGATTTTGGAATGCCTCGGGCCAGCTGCTACTGACGCTCGCTCCATCCAACGACAGCGTTACTTGTTTGAAATTAATTATGCCCAGGACAGTTACCGAAGCTCGCATAAAAACTACAGTTGCCCCACAGACCGCCGCTCCGAACTTTGGTGCAAAACAGCCAACATTTAAACAATTAAAACAAATTAAAAAAAGGAGGGGGGGGGGGGGGGGGTCATGTACATACACACTTATACTTCCAGGCAGATTCCCTAAGCTGCATTCAGCACACAATTAAAACACACAGCTGATGGACGATAAGTTGATCATTCTTGAGAGAACACGACAACAAGAGGAGCAATCCTTGGGACAGTGCTATAATCGATACTAAAGCCCGTTCTTAACTGGGCGAACGTTTGTTCGCCGAACATACTTCGGACACTTCGAAGAACTATTCGTTTCTTAACTGAATTTTTAGTTCGCCGAACATGGTTCGGACAGTTCGACGAACTATGCTTCGTTCTTAACTGGCTTATAATAAGATGCAAGCTTCGGTCCGAACTTGCGGCAGACGCGCAGCAGACAGCATGATCGAAAATGTAGGCTAAAGTCAAGTCAATATACTTTAATCATCCATCACAGGGTAATTCAACTAACTACTATCTCATTCTGGGTCCCCGAGACAAGGCTGCGCCTCCCACAAGTCAACAAATAAACAAATTCCCTCCGAAGCGAGTGAAGAACCTAGCGACACCGTCATCCATTTTTATTTTTATTTCTTCCTCATCCACAGGAGAGCTCTGCTCTCAGCCAGTCAGAGGCAATGTTCGTCGAATAGGGCGAATGTTCCTAGAAGATACTGAGCGAAGCTTTTTAGACCCCGAATATAGCTTCGTCGCAGTTCGACGAATACTCCCAACTAGGACCGCGAAGAAAAGTTTGCCCAATTAAAAACCAACTAGGTTCGCCGAATACTTCCAACTAGGTTCGCGAACAAACATTCGCCCAATTAAGAACGGGCTTAACGTGTGATATTGCGCATTTCTCCACGTCAGGTCGCTTAACAGCGCTCGGAAAGAAACAACACTCAACTTCGGTAAGTGCCCCTTTAACGTTAAGGATCAAACACAAGCCGACAGTGAGCCTCGGCGCCAAACTCCAAGCACTGGTTTACATCCTTCCTTCAACCACTGCCGTATTTAGTTACGCCACAGGGTCCAGGAAACTGTCAGCTAACGAGCAGTTTTTTGTTGGTGCTCAAACAGTAGTACGTTTGTTACAAACAACTCAAATTATATCTGACGTTTGTTTTATAACTGACCATGTTGCTTATGCCAACTCAAATAAAACCAAAATCGTTTGAATCGAGACGGAACTCTTTTTTCTTTCTTTTTTACCCGGGGTGGATGCGTCTCATGTTTACGTGCGTGCTTTGGCGCTAGGTTGCTTCTACAGTCATATTTAGTACCCGAACCTTTCGGAGGGAGCTGACCGCGTCGCTGGACAGCTGCGCGTAGATAAAGAGTGTCCCTTCAGTGGCGTAACTAAATCTGGCAGAGTTTGGAGGAAGGTGCCGGAAAGCGATGCTCGGAGTGTGCCTCGGAGTCAAACTCCAAGCACTGGTTTACGACATCCTTCCTTCAACCACTGCCGTATTTAGTTACGCCATAGGGTCCAGAAACTGTCAGCTAACTGTCACATAGTTCAGGAGCTGTGTGAGAGTCGAGGTGGCCCTCCTGGGCTGTCCGTCTTAACGAGCCTTCTGGTTTCTGTGGACGTAAAGTTATACTGAACCATTCTTCGGCATTGGTCTCAGCTTGTCCCGAATATGTCAACTGACATTTGAAGACATTAAGCAACACTACCTACCTACCTACCAGAAAACTGTCGGCTAACGAGCAGTTTTTTGTTGGTGCTCAAACAGTAGTAGGTTTGTTACAAACAACTCAAATGATATCAGACGTTTGTTTTATAACTGACCATGCTGCTTACGCCAGCTCAAATAAAGGTGCCGGAAAGCGACGCTCGGATTGTGCCTCGGCGCTTCACTCGTCAGACATGCACGTGGTCACCGGCCAAAAATGGCTGCACGGTCGGGGAGCACTGACAGGGAAATGATGATGTGGGGCCTAATGTCCTCAGACAGATTATGTATATAATAATCATAGATCGTTTTTGTATAGCGCTATTCTCAGGTGTACACACACTCACTGCGCTTTTACACACACACACACACACACACACACACACACACACACACACACACACCACACACACACCGTACTCAGGCAACCACAAACATCGTCTCCGCGTCACCCCACCCTTCCTCTGAAAATATGTTACCTCCTCTGCCGCAACATGCTCGTACTATAATCTGGGTAATGCAATGCACCCAAACAATCGGTACTAATGCGGGAAATGCAATCCACCCAAATAATTGGTACTAATGCGGCTAATGCAATGCACAAAAGCTATCCGCACCAACGCGGCTAATGCAATCCTCTAAGCAATCGGTACCAATACGGGTAATGTAAGCCACCCAAATAATTGGTACTAATGCGGCTGATGCAATCCACCCAAGCAATCGGTACCAATACGGGTAATGCAATCTACCCAAATAATTGGTACTAATGCGGCTACTGCAATCCACCCAAGCAGTCGGTACCAATACGGGTAATGCAATCCACCCAAGCAACTGGTACCAATACGTTGTTTTTTAATCCACCAAAGCGATCGGTACTAATGCGGGTAATGCAATCCACCCAAGTAATCGGTACTAATGCGGGTAATGCAATCCACCCAAGTAATCGGTACTAATGCGGGTAATGCAGTCCACCCAAGCAATCGGTACCAATGCGGGTAACACAATCCACCCAAGCAACCGGTACTAATGCGGGTAATGCAAACCACCCAAGTAATCGGTACTAATGCGGGTAATGCAAT
>JABMCL010000044.1:87500-90000 GCA_018857735.1 Alviniconcha marisindica
CAGGGCGAAACAGAGAGAGAGAGAGAGGTTGTATCAGGGCGAAAGAGAGAGACAGAGAGAGAGAGGGGGGGGGGGGGGGGGGGGGTTCTGCGCAGTTACTTCATCCAACACAGTATGGATGCTCTAAAACAGGGGAGCGGGAATGGCTCAGTGTTTAGAGCGCCGGGCCGCTCGTGATCGACAGGTCGCTGGTTCGAGTCCCCGCAGGTGCGGCGGTAGGAGTTTGGTAAAGTCCAAGGAGACGGTCGGAAATTCCTGGACCGTTTTAAAAGTTATTTGGGTCACAAATATCATCACAATCATTAAATGAGATTCATATCTACCGATTACAGCCAAAGTCCGCAACAAAAGGTGATTTTTCCATATATTTTTGTTCTTTGATTGTCAGTTCGAGTCGGCGCATGTTGCCCTTTGACGTTTGACCTAGTTTCCCAGTAACAACGTGAACGCTTCCTTAGTGCTGATTCTGGCAAGACAATCGTACTCACGACTCAACGTTCTCAGACTGCAATTTTTCCGTAAAATTGTCCGTGGTTTTTAATCGCCGTAGCTTTTTAACGAGGCCGCTTACCTAGCAGCACTTCGTCGGCTTCGTTCGCCATTTGCAATCCGTGACGCCAACTCGAAACAATCAAAGACAAAAATATATTGAAAAAATCACGTTTTGTTGCAGATTTCGGCTGCAACTGGTAGATATGGATCTCATTTAATGATTGTGATGACATTTGCGACCCAAAACAACTTTTAAAACGGTCCAGGAATTTCCGACCGTCTCCTTGGATTTTACCGAAAATTTTCTTATCCAGTGTCAGCTTTCTGTGCTGACTCTTATTTCGGCATCCGTTTCACCCCCGTGTTACCCCAGTAGCACGTAAAAGATCGCGGTCACTGATTATGCCAAAAATGCAGGTGGCAGGTTACAGCTAACACACATGCACCATACCTATGTGGCTTGGAATGAAGTAACACTGTGAACTGGTGCATGGCTGAATGGTGTACACAGAATTTGTGCGCAGTTCCAGCCGTGCAACAACCAAACAGCGCTGTCAGTGTATCATTTCGGTGGATATTAAACGTGCTATTAAAAAAAGAGAGAGAGAGAGAGAGAGAGAGAGAGAGAGAGAGAGAGAGAGAGAGAGTAAACCAAGAAGGATAGTGTCACTCATTCAGAACCATACACAACATGAGCGCTGACAGTGGCTGACGAGAGAGAGAGGGAGAGAGAGAGAGAGAGAGAGAGGGGAGAGATAAAAAATGGAGAGTAAGGTGAAGAGAGAGAGGAGAGAGAGAGAGAGAGAGAGAGAGAGAGAGAGAGAGAGAGAGAGGAGAGAGAGAAGGCAGACAGAGCAGAAGACAGAGCAGACAGACAGACAGAAGACAGACAGACAGACAGACAGAGAGAGAGAAACCAAGAGAAGTAGTCTATTCAGAACAGACACGACATGACGAGACAGGGTGACGAGAGAGAGAGAAGGGAGGGAGAGAGAGAGAGAGAGGAGAGGAGAGAGAGGAGAGAGAGAGGGAGAGAGAGAGAGAGAGTAAGGAGGAGAGAGAGAGAGATGAGAGCATGAGAGAGAGAGAGAGAGAGAGAGAGAGAGAGAGAGAAGACAGACAGACAGACAGACAGACAGAGAGAGAGAGAGAGAGAGAGAGAGAGAGAGAGAGAGAGTAAACAAAGAAGGATACTGTCACTCATTCAGAACCACACACAACATGAGCGCAATGACCGAGTCTGCTCGACAGCAGAGTACAGCGCTACAATTGTAAAACGCGATCAATAAATACATCAATAAATAAACGGTATCTTGGCCTCGCACACAGGCAGAAGGGCGATTACACGCCGGTTCACCCCGGGTGCACACAGCGGCTGACTGGACCGAGAAGGGCAGGGCAGGGCAGGGCAGGGCAGGGCAGGGCAAGGCAATAAGTAAGTAAGTAAGTAAGTAAACATGGTGCTTAACGTCCTCAGAACTCAGGGACTGTGTGAAAGTCGAGGTGGCCGTCACGGGCTCCCGTCCCTCATAAGCCTACCGCAGTAGCACGTAAAAGACCCCGGTCATTCTGCCAAAAGTGCAGGTGGCAGGTTACGGCTAAACACGCATACACCTTACGTATGTGGCTTTGCATGAAGTGACATGGTGCATGGTTGTATGGTGTACACAGAACTGCGCCGAGACGGCAGCAGTTTCATGTGGCACCAGCCATGCCAGCGCTGTAAGTGCACCACTTCGGTGGATATTCAAAAAAAAGGCGCTATAAAAAGCCAGTCACTCATGTACAACCACATGCGAACGCAGTGAGTCTGCTCAAGAGAGCGGAGAATAGCGCTGTATAAGCGATCATTAAAAAAAAGCAACACTCAACCAACTTAACGTCCACAGAAACCATAAGGCTTATCAGGGACGGGGAGAAGGGGGGAGGGCAGGAAAGCCCGAGCGGATTCGTATCTATCCATCCATCACTGGGCTGCTGAACTGCCATCGATTACCGCTGGGCCACA
>JABMCL010000044.1:102500-107500 GCA_018857735.1 Alviniconcha marisindica
TACTTTTAACATTGGCTCCCACCTTTCACCTTTCACTACATTTCGTTACCTTTAACACTGGCTCCCACCTTTCACTGCATTTCTCTACCTTTAACACTAGCTACCACTTTTCACTACATTTCACTGTCTTTAACACTGGCTACCACCTTTCACTAGCTACCACCTTTCACTACATTTCGCTACCTTTAACACTGGCTACCACCTTTCACTACATTTCTCTGTCTTTAACACTGGCTACTACATTTCACTACCTTTAACATTGGCTACCACCTTTCACTACATTTCGCTGTCCTTAACACTGGCTACCACCTTTCACTACATTTCGCTGTCTTTAACACTGGCTAACACCTTTCACTACATTTCGCTGTCTTTAACACTGGCTACCACCTTTCACTACATTTCGCTACCTTTAACATTGGCTACCACCTTTCACTACATTTGCCGACCTTTCAGCGAGGATAACGGATCGCTGCGTGATACTCGCCGGTCTCTACCTTGACAAGAACACTGAATTGAATTGAAACACTGTGGCGGAAAGGGGGGTGGGGTGTGGAGGAGGGGGAAGAGGAGGAGAGACTGTGTCGATGACCAGGTGTGAAAAGAAGGCGGGAACCAGGACGGAGGATGTTTGAGCGGGGCGCTCTTCTTCGCACCCGGTGCCCAAGGGGCCACGCCCGCCCTCAAACAGGCGCTGTTTGAGCAGCCCAGTCCGGCCCCCTGAAGACACTGCAGGGCCCCCCGCCACCGCCACGGCACTTAGCTCCGGCTAACGGTCCACCAAACACACAGACACGCACGCACGCACTCACTCAGCCACTCTCTCTCTCTCAAACACACACACACACACACGCGCGCGCGCATGCACGCGCACGCGCGCGCATGCACACGCACGCACGCACATACGCACACACATACACACGCACGGACACACGATCTCTCTCTCTCTCTCTCTCTCTCTCTCTCTCTCTCTCTCTCTCTCTCTCTCTCTCTCTCTCACACACACACACAAAACACCAATAAATTATCGCGATAGAGACTAAGGCGTACCGGACGAAACATTAAAATGGCTCTCATTGCTGCTCATCTTAATGCAGCAGTCATTCTGGTGGTGACAGAGTAGCGGCAGGTATATATTATATAAACGTCCTCTTCCCCTACCTCCAACCCCCCCCCCCCCCCCCCCCACCCCCTTTCACCCCGTCCCTGATAAGACGTATGGTTTCTGTGGACGTTAAGCACCCTGTTTTACACAAACACTGAGTGTACCGCTTCTCTTCACAACGATTTTGCTGCTGATCAAAAGAGAAAAAAGCAACAACACAACGAGTAACACCACCTCAAACCACAGAAGCAGCGCTCATGAATTATGTGCTCATGAATAATTCGATCGCGTTCTTCCGCATCCGTTGCAACTTCCCGGTAGGACACAATTAGATTACAATGCTGCAAACAAACCACAGACAAGCCGCTTTCAGCTTTACAGTATCGGAATGTCTCTGGCACCACATGATGTACACAGTCCCCACCCCTGTGTTTCTCTCTCTCTCTCTCTCTCTCTCTCTCTCTCTCTCTCTCTCTCTCTCTCTCTCTCTCCCCTCTCTCTGTGTCTCTGTCTGTCTGTTTGTGTCTCTGGCTGTCTCTCTCCAATGTATTCCTGTGTACGTAATCAAGTATCATTATCACCCCCCCCCCCCCCCCAACCCTCTCTCTCTCTGGTACCACATGATGTACACAGAGAGCCACACACACACGTCTCTCTCTCTCCTCTCTCTCTCTCTCTCCTCTCTCTCTCTGTCTGTCTGTTTGTGTCTCTGCTGTCTCTCTCCAATGTATTCCTGTGTACGTAATCAAGTATCATTATCCCCCCCCCCCCCCTCTCTCTCTCTGGTCCACATGTTCAATGTACACACACAACGTCTCTCTCTCTCTCTCTCTCTCCTCTCTCTCTCTCTCTCTCACTCTCTCTCTTCTATGTTCTTACCCCCCCTCAGGTAACATGGTGTACACAGTGAGCCACACACACACGTCTCTCTCTCCCTCAGTGTCTGTCTGTTTGTCTGTCTGTCTGGCTCTCCCTCCAGTGTATTCCTGTGTACGTAATCAAGTATATTTATCACCACGCTCTCTCTCTCTCTGGTACTACATGGTGTACACAGTGAGCCACACACACACACACACGTCTCTCTCTCACTCCCTCTCTCTTCTATCATCTATGCTCCTGTTAAGTCAAACATCGTCATCATGTCTGTCTGTCTCTCCCTTTATCCCTGTGGAATCAAATACCTCCCCCCCACCCTATATCCTTACGTAATCAAATACCATCACCAGTGTGTAAAGAGGGGGAAGTGGGGGGGGGGTGCGTGCGTGCGTGCGTGCAGTGTGTGTGAGAGAGAGAGAGAGAGGAGAGGAGAGGAGAGAGAGAGAGAGAGAGGAGAGAAGAGGGAGAGAGAGAGAGAGAACAAGAGAGAGAACACACACACCCGACCCCCTCCCCCCCCCCCACACACACACACACCATCCCCCCCCTCCCCCCCCCCCCCACCCACCACCGCACAAAATCGGCTGACCACCAGTAACCACGACTGCTTCATCTCAGAGTTTAACACCTACCAGACTGAGTCCGCCTCCTCAATAAATAAATAAATGTATTGACCGTAGCGCACACTGAAACACGCGGCTTCCACAACAGTACAGCAAGAGCTGAAACACACACACACACACACACACACACACACACACACACACACGCACGCACACACACACACTCACACACACACACACACCACACACACCACACACACACACACACACACACACACACACACACACACACACACACACACACACACACACACACACACACACGTGTGCACGCAGAACAGTTTATGATCAAATTAAGGGATCGTGGAGCTGACATTGCTAGACGCTAATTAGCTCATATTTGAGGCGGCATGAGAGTCGCACAACGCTGCAAGACGTGCCGACTGTTTTGCGTAAACCTAGTGAAGCGAGTCACAGAATCCGTGTCGATATAGTTATAGCTGGCCATTCGCTATACACGATACAGACGTGAGCCGGTTTGGCCTAGCGGTAAGGCGGTAGGCTGGTAAGTAAAAGGGCCACGGTTCGATTCCGCTCCGGCTCTCCCTTTCCCCTCAAACGCTGTGTTCTGTGGACACTGTTTTGTGACTTTTGTCCTTCACAATTAATGAAACCGTAAAACGGCTCTCGTCGCTAGCGCCGCCCAGCTTAACGCAGGAGTATTTCGGGAGGCGAGAGTGCAGCGTTGGGTAACACGAGTCTCCCTCGATCCCCCGTCTCCTGGGATCTCGGTCCCCGCCAGTACCTCTCCGGAGACAGCTCGGCGTTTAACGTTTAACCAGAGACACTATACAGGTGTAGTGTGGCGTCTCTGGTTTCACTCGAAACCAGCGAAACGCATGCGCCCCAGTCGACCTCGCTGGGTCACCTCGGGACGAATCACACAGTCACAAACATCCAGGCTAGTTGCACACGCGAGTCATCCAACCAGCAGCGATCAGCAAACTGACAGTTCTAGACCCAACCCCGTCCACACCCTGCATCCACGGCGCGAACCTAGCTGTCATCCAACCACCAGCGAACAGCAAACTCAGTTCTAGACCCAACCCCGTCCACAGCATGTATCCATTGCGCGAACCTAGCTGTCATCCAACCAGCAGCGAACAGCAAACTGACAGTTCTAGACCCAACCCCGTCCACAGCCTGCATCCACTGCGCGAACCCTGCCACCTAGCCACTAGCGAAAAGCAAACTGACAGTTCCTGCCACCCAGCCACTCACCAACACAGCATCTCTCCAAACGTGCGATCGGGGAAAGGCACCCCGCATTTCAGGAGCATTTTGGCCACAGAATCTTGAGTCTGCTTTCCCGGGACCCAGCGGATGGCGACGAGTTACGACGTCCGAGTTAGTACAGCAGCTGTTTCTCTTCACGCCCACGGACGCGGAGAGCCGCCTGAAGTAATCCGCTCGACTCGACTGTTCAAATGGATCCGTGTTAAATCGTTCCGCGACATTTTCTGCAGCCGCCGCTTTCACAAGCACACCACACGGCTCGTGAAAGTCGTGAAGTTTGATGTGCTGCTCTGGCCAGTCTGATGTGCCGATCCTGAAAGTCGTGAAGTTTGATGTGCTGCTCTGGCCAGTCTGATGTGCCGATCCTGAAAATCGTGAAGTTTGATGTGCTGCTCTGGCCAGTCTGATGTGCCGATCCTGAAAATCGTGAAGTTTGATGTGCTGCTCTGGCCAGTCTGATGTGCCGATCCTGAAAATCGTGAAGTTCGATGTGCTGTTCTTGAAGGCCGTGAAAGTTCAAAGGGCCGTTTTTGGCAGTCGTTCTTGACGTGTGGCTCCTGACAGACGTCAGGTTTGATGCGCGGTTCTCGAAAGTCCGAGAAGCGTGGTGCGCTGCTCTGGAAGCTCGAAGCTGTGCCGACAGTCGCGGTAGTGGTGCAGGTACTGGCGATGACTACAGCGATGGCCCTCACATCACAGATTGTTCAAGCAATCCGGCCGCGCAGCAAACACCCGCACGAAACAATGTTACACAGACACATCCCTCATGCACTATTCCTCAATCATAAACCACACACACACAAAAAACAAGCAGTCGCTTCAACTCCGACACATATTCACAGCGGTCCCAAATGGCGACCCAAGCAAACGGGCTACCGCTCGTTCACAAGCTGAATTCTATCTCCTTCACCCGCAACTTCCTGCTAACGAAATGGAGTTGCGCCCCCTGGACCGTTTGTGTCCCCTGGGCTGGCCCCTGTCAACTGTGAGACGAGCAGGCCAGACGCATGCCTTCCTGTTTGTGTTATCAGTGTCCACACTGCGCTCAGCAGACAGTGACCCTTGCACAACAACAATCTGGTCACAATGCTAATCTGGTCATTTGTTTCTGTCTGTCGTCTGTCTCTATCGAGCTCTCTCTCTCTCTCTCTCTCTCTCTCTCT
>JABMCL010000044.1:112500-115761 GCA_018857735.1 Alviniconcha marisindica
GCACGCACACCCCCAAACCCCCCCACCCCCCACACCACCCCCCCCCACCACACACACACACACGCGCGCACGTACGCATACCCACATACAAACACGCGCGCACACACACGCGCGCGCGCACGCACACGCCCGCCCCGTACGCATACCCACATACCCCCCCCCCCCCCTCCCACACACACACACACTCACAAACACCCGCGCACGCCAAAACACACAACAACACACACCACCACACACACACACACACACACACGCCCGCACTTACGCATAACCCCCCACTCCACACACACACATACACACACTCACACACACACACACACACACACACACACACACACACACACACACACACACACACACACACACACACACACACACACACACACACACACACACACACACACACACACACACACACACACACACACACACACACACACACCGACAAGACCAGGAGGCCACCTAGACCAGCCGAGAGAGAACAACAAAACTCAGTACGCAGCTGCAAACGACGATCTCACCTGACTCGTCTCCCGAATCAACGCCCATGTCAAAGGCGTCCTCGAAGAACCAGTCTGACGTCACTAGTTCTTTG
Source organism: Alviniconcha marisindica (assembly GCA_018857735.1). NCBI lineage: Eukaryota > Metazoa > Mollusca > Gastropoda > Provannidae > Alviniconcha > Alviniconcha marisindica. Next base: position 113,096 of record JABMCL010000044.1, read on the forward strand.
GTGGCGGGCAGAATCAGCACACGGCAAAACGTCTCCGACATGTTTTATACTGATTCACCCGACGTGAGGGAACCGAACACAAACACCGAAATCTAGGCCACAGCACGTCCAGTCCTAGTTCCACAAGGCACAGGGAGCCGGACACAAACACTGGTATATGGGGCGGAATACGTCCAGTCCTAGTCCCACAATGCACAGGGAGCCGGACACAAACACTGGTATATAGGGCGGAATACTTCCAGTCCTAGTCCATGGTTCAGGAGCTGTGTGAGAGTCGAGGTGGACGTCCTGGACTGTCCGTCCTAACGAGCCTTCTGGTTTCCGTGGACGTAAAGATTTATTGCACCGTGCTTCGGCATTGGTCACAACTTGTCCCTAATATGTCAACTGACATCTGAGGACATAAAGCATCACTTCATCATCAGTTCTAGTCCCACAATGCAGAGGGTGTCGGATACAAACACTGGTATATGGGGCGGAATACTTCCAGTCCTAGTCCCACAATGCAGAGGGTGTCGGATACAAACACTGGTATATGGGGCGGAATACTTCCAGTCCTAGTCCCACAATGCACAGGGAGCCGGACACAAACACTGGTATATAGGGCGGAATACTTCCAGTTCTAGTCCCACAATGCACAGGGAGTCGGACACAAACACAACCGAAATCTGTGGCAGGAAACTTCCAGTCCTAGTTCCACAGGCCAGAGGCAGCTGGGATACAAACACAACCGAAATCTAGGGCAGGAAACTTCCAGTCCTAGTTCCACAGGCCAGAGGCAGCTGGGTACAAACACCGAAATCTGTGGCAGGAAACTTCCAGTCCTAGTTCCACAGGCCAGAGGCAGCTGGGTACAAACACCGAAATCTGTGGCAGGAAACTTCCAGTCCTAGTTCCACAGGCCAGAGGCAGCTGGGTACAAACACCGAAATCTGTGGCAGGAAACTTCCAGTCCTAGTTCCACAGGCCAGAGGCAGCTGGGTACAAACACCGAAATCTGTGGCAGGAAACTTCCAGTCCTAGTTCCACAGGCCAGAGGCAGCTGGATACAAACACCGAAATCTAGGGCAGAAAACTTTCAGTCCTAGTCCCACGAGGAAGAGGGAGCCGGACACAAACACCGAACACTGAAATCTAGGGTAGTCACTTCCAGTCCTAGTCCCACAAGCCAGACGGAGCCGGACACAAACACTGAACACTGAAATCTAGGGTAGTCTCTTCCAGTCCTAGTTCCCGCAAGCCAGAGGGAGCCGGATACAAACACAACCGAAATCTAGGAGCAGGAAACCTCCAGTCCTAGCTCCACAAACCACTAGCTAGCAAGGAACGATTCAAGACGTGGACGGGCAATGTCTAGGGACACACGTTGCAGAACACTGCACAGGAGAGAACCACAAAACTCTAGACGGACTCTACGATTCTTTCTTCTTCTTTTTTTTTGGGGGGGGCTGCTGTTGGTCTCCACCAGAGCTCGCTGGTTCCGCGCGAAACTCGCCGAGGAAAGAGCAGGTATACTTCTTGGAGAGATAGTTCAATCTCAGAAACAACCCGCGGAGGCGTTTACGAGAACGTCTGAACTTTCACGGGCGACGGGGCCAACATTCATAATCACTGAGCCCGCCATAGTGACTAGGCGGTCTGCACATACACAGTGATGAGGCTGGAAGAAGAAGAAAACAAAAAACCACAGATCTTCGCAATGGCTTGAGTACACGAACGAGCAAGAAAACGAGTGTCAGGCTTAAAAGCGAGAGGATTGCAGGTCGTTTGGGGAGTGGATTTTAAACCCCCACAAAACAAAGAACTGGGCAAAGTGCTTCGGACACAAAACACACTAAGCCTCTTTACAAAGGCCATGATACAGCCCAGTAAGAGGATTTTCTTCGCCGTACAAATCATTTCCCCTTACGCCCCAAAAGCACATTTGAAGGTAAGGCGGACATCGCTCCGGTCATCCTAGTTATAAGGACACACCGTGTGCTCGGTGAACAGAACCCGTGAACTCGCGATGTGCTCGGCGAATAGAGTTTACAAACTCACGGTGTGCTCGGTGAACACAGCTTGCTAACTCACGGTGTGCTCGGTGAACACAGCTTGCTAACTCACGGTGTGCTCGGTGAACACAGCTTGCTAACTCACGGAGTGCTCGGTGAACACAGCTTGCTAACTCACGGTGTGCTCGGTGAACACAGCTTGCTAACTCACGGTGTGCTCGGTGAACACAGCTTGCTAACTCACGGTGTGCTCGGTGAACACAGCTTGCTAACTCACGGAGTGCTCGGTGAACACAGCTTGCTAACTCACGGAGTGCTCGGTGAATAGAGCTTATGAACTCACGGTGTGCTCGGTGAATAGAGCTTATGAACTCACGGTGTGCTCGGCGAATAGAGCTTATGAACTCACGGTGTGCTCGGCGAATAGAGCTTATGAACTCACGGTGTGCTCGGTGAATAGAGCTTATGAACTCACGGTGTGCTCGGCGAATAGAGCTTATGAACTCACGGTGTGCTCGGCGAATAGAGCTTATGAACTCACGGTGTGCTCGGCGAATAGAGCTTATGAACTCACGGTGTGCTCGGTGAATAGAGCTTATGAACTCACGGTGTGCTCGGTGAATAGAACTTATGAACTCACGGTGTGCTCGCGAACTTATGAACTCACGATGT
>JABMCL010002610.1:7500-10000 GCA_018857735.1 Alviniconcha marisindica
AGCCACATACCTTTATTAGGTGCCATCGTCTTAAGGAGTTGGAGGTGGGATGCAGACCTCTGCGGAGCGGTTAGAACGCTCTTTAGTCCCCCCCCCCCCACCTTTTGTGCAAATATACCCTTGCAAGTCTAAGACTTTCTCGCTGCCTGCCCCCCATGCCCCCCATCAACCAAGGTGAGTACGTAAAACATGATAAATATCTCATCACGCAGGGGCATGACCCGATGGTGATATCTGACACACAGGGAGTACAGATGGTTTAGGTGACTCACCACACCGGTGAGTTACCTGCCCGATGATGGGGAAAATTTCACACAGGGAGTTTCATGACTTGGTGGAAAAAATCACACAGGGAGTTACAGACTGGTGGTGGAAAATGATCCACTTTAGTTACATGATGGTGATGTAAACATACCCCAGGTGAGTTACAGACTGATGGGGGAAATGATCACACAGGGGAGTTTCAAGACTGAAAGGTGGTAACTGATCACAAGGTGAGTTACATGATGGTGGTGGAAACTGATCACACAGGGAGTTTCAGGACTGGGGGTGGCAACGGGGCACCCCAAAAGGGGGTTATGGGCTAGTGATGGAAAGATCACACAGGGGAGTTACTGACTGGGGATGGTAAATGATCACACAGGTGAGTTAATGACTGTGCGGTAACTGGTCACACAGGTGAGTTACATGACTAGTGATGGTAATGATCCCACAGGGAGCAAATGAGGGTGATGCATCTCATCACACGGGTGGTTAATGACTGATTATGAAAAAATGATCATGTTTTTGGGAGCTAGGATAGCTCAGGGGTTAGGCCCCGGGGACCGTGACCGAAAGGCCCCGGGTTCGAGTCCCGCATTAGGGGGCAGGAGAATTTCTTCTCCAGGTAAAATTTTCTGTGCTGTTCTCTTTTTCGGTATCCGTTCCCCCCCCGTTTACCGCGCACAGTAAAAGATCCCGGCCATTCTCCCAAAAATCAGGTGTCGGTTCAGCTAACACGCAGGGCACCCCACATAGCTCGTATGGGGGCTTTGAATGAAGACCTAAAAAATGGTGCATGGTGTATGATGTAAACAGAATTTTCGCCGAGACGGCACCCGTTTCACTTGGCACCACCAGTAACAAAAAACAGCCTGTCAGACACCATTTCCTGGATAAAAAAGAAAAGTATATAGAAAAGGTGAGGTGCTTTACTGATGATGGAACTAACACACAGGTGAGGTACATCGGTATTAATTAATGATGGTAACTAATCGCACAGGTGAGATACATCGATATTAATTAATGATGGTATCCTATCACACAGGTGAGGCACATCAATATTAATTAATGATAGGTGAGTTACAGCGATATAACTGATAATGCTAACTGATCACACAGGTGAGGTACAGCGATAATTTGTGACTGATGATGGCGTCCTAACTCATTACGCGTGCATCCAGGTAAGGGAGATTACCCCGATAAAGCCAGCCATTGCTACGCAGGCATTAATTTGCACGGTTGTGTCCCATATTTGTGGCTCAAGTCGCGAACCAGCATTTTTCCTGCTCTTCATTAGTAGTAGTAGTAGTAGTAGTATAGTAGTATAGTAGTAGTAGTAGTAAACAACAACAACCCCCAAAAATAAACAAAAAAGTTTTATAGCGCAAATCCGTTGGGGAAAAACTGTTCTAAGTGATAAGTTACAGGCACACACAGCAGCCACACACACGAGTATACCTGTGTACAATTACAACCAAAAGAAATGCACAGGGGTTGCGGGAAGGAGAGAGCGAGGGCCGGTCGGAAAACGGAAGGTCCATTTTTTTTTCGGGGGGGGGGGAGGGTTGGGGGGTTTTCGGGGGGAGGGGGGGGGGGGGGGCTGGTTTTGGGTTACATGTATCGAATGAGCCAGACAGGGTTCTGCCGGAGCGAAGGGGGAAGGCCCCCTTTCCCTGTTGATTATATCCCAGATGGCGAAACCCCGAGGAGGAGGAGGAGGAGGAGGAGGAGGAGAGAGAGAAGGGGAAAGGAGAGAGGAAGAGAGAGAGGAAGGAAGAGAGAGAGAGAGAGAGAGAGAGAGAGAGGGCGAAGAGAGAGAGAGAGAGAGAGAGAGAAAGGAGAGGAGGAGAGAGAGAGAGAGAGGGCGACAGAGAGAGAGAGAGAAGAAGAGAGAGAGAGAGGAGAGAGAGAGAGAGAGAGAGGAGGGGACAGAAAAAAAAGAGAGAGAGAAGAGAGAGAGAGAGAGAAAAGGAGAGAAGAGAGAGAGAGAAGAGAGAAGGAGAAGGGGGGACAGAGAGAGAGAGAGAGAAGGAGGGAAAAGAGAAGAGAAGAGAAAAGAGAGAAGGGGGGACAAAAAAGAGAGAGAAAAAAGAGAGAGAGAGAGAAGAAGAGGGAGAGGAGAGAGAGAAGAAGAGAGGGGCGAAGAGAGAGAGGGAGAGAGAGAGAGGGAGAGAAAAGGAGAGGAGAAAGAGAGAGAGAGGAGAGAGAGGAAAGGAGATGAGAGAGGAGAAGAGAGAGA
>JABMCL010002610.1:20000-22500 GCA_018857735.1 Alviniconcha marisindica
ATTATTCACTGACCAAACTGTTTATTGCCCGAGCGTTCAGTGTTCACTGCCTAAACTTTCAACGTCCCAGTGTTCATAGACGGAATATTCATTCTTAGCGTTTACTGTCCCAGTGTTAACTCACCTTCCGAGTGTTCACTGCGTGAGTGTTCACTATCTGCATATTCACTGTTACTGTCATAATGTTTACTGGCCGAGTTTTCACTTTCGCATTTTCATGTCATAGTGTTTACTTGCCGAATGTTCAGTGTCATCATGTTCACTCGCCGAGTGTTCATTGTCACATTGTTCATTGATCGAGTGTTCACTACCGCCGTGTTCACCTGCCGAGTGTTCACTGCATGTTGCAGGCGGAGCTGGTGTGTGACAAAAAGGAATACCACGCTAACGCCGACATGATCTACATGGTCGGTGTGCTAATAGGATCACTCATTAGTGGCCTTGTGTCTGACAGGTTTGTCAGTCCTTCGCACCTTTCTTCACTATGCTTCTCTCCCTTCCGTCTGTCTTTGTCTCCCTTCCACCAGCTTTCATTCCGTCTGAGAGATTGTCTAACGGTTTTCACACCCCGAGGGAGATTGTCAAAAAGTTTTCATACCCTTTGAGAGATTGGCAAAGAGTTTTCATACCCTTTAAGAGATTAGCAAAGTGTCTTCACACCCTTTGAGTGATTGGCAAAGAGTCTTCAGACCCTTTGAGAGATTGGCAAAGAGTCTTCACACCCTTTGAGAGATTGGCAAAGAGTCTTCAAACCCTTTGAGAGATTGGCAAAGAAAGAGTCTTCACACCCTTTGAGAGATTGGCAAAGAGTCTTCACACCCTTTGAGAGATTGGCAAAGAATTTTCAGACACCCAGGGAGGTTATCAATCAGATCGCAGACCCTCTGACAGATTGTTAAAAAGTGTTCATACCATCAAGGAGATTGCCAAGTAGTTTTCAGACCTTCATGGAGATTGTCAAAAGGTTTTGAGACCGTCTCAGGCAGATTGTCAAAACGTTTTCAGACCCTCAGGAAGATTATTAAAGAGTTTTCAGATCCCCGGAAGTCTTCGTACCACCTGAGAGATTGTCAAAGAGTCCTTATACCCACTGAGAAATTGTCAAAGAGTCCTCATACCCTCAAGGAGATTGTCACAGAGATTCCAGGAGATCCTCATGCAGATTGTCAAATGTCTTTAGATCGTCACGAGGGCCCCCAGAGAATCTTAAGATCCACAAAGACGTTTCCAAAGCGTCCTTAGTATTCGAAACAGGTTCCCAAAGAATCGTAAGACCTCAAAAGGTTTCCAAATCGCTAGTAGCTGAAACAGGTTCGCAAAGAATCTTAAGACATCCAAAAGGTTTCCAAAGCGTCCTTAGTACTTGAAACAAGTTCACAAAGAATCTTAAAACCTTGAAAAGGTTTCCAAATCGTCTCTAGTAGCTGAAACAAGTTCCCAAAGAATCCCAAGACCTCCAAAAGGTTTCCAAATCGTCTCTAGTAGCTGGAACAAATTCCCAAAGAATCTTAAGGCCTCCAAAAGGTTTCCAAATCGTCTCTAGTAGCTGAAACAAGTTCCCAAAGAATCTTCAGGTCCTCAAGGGGCTCAGCTAGTCTACTGGTTGTTGGGATAATAGAAATACCGAGAAAAACTAAACACACTGCCACTACACACTACTACTCTACATACTACTATTATAGTGAATCTTGCCTAGAACACACACAACCACACACACACACACGACACACACAGCACACACACACACACACACACACACACACACACACACAGGCACCGCACACACGACATCTGACATACAGCTTACACACTCAGACTGAGGATGAAGACACACATGAACACAAACACGCGGTACGCATTACGGGAAAAGAAACAATTTTTACGATTGTTTACACAGTAGATTGAGTCGGATGAAGGTACACCGATTGAGAAAACTACGCACTGCATTTCGAAACCGAACTTTAGGTTCACATACTAGCCAAGGGTTCCATTACACCACCACACCGCCACCACCACCATCACCGCCACCACCACCGCCACCACCAGACCATCACCACGACCACCATCACCACCAACGCCACCGCCACCACCACTAATACTGGAAACGTATATCTCAGGTTTGGCCGGAAGACAGCTCTGATGATGGCCCTGATGGTTCACCTGGGCGTTGCCATAGGAACGTCCTTCGCGAAGACCTACGAGGTCTTTGTGGCTCTTCGCTTCTTCGTGGGCATGTCCAACATGGGCGTCTTCATCGTCTCCTACGTCTTGGGTACTGAGTGTGTGTGTGTGTGTGTGTGTGTGTGTGTGTGTGTGTGTGTGTTGTGTGTGTGTGTGTGTGTGTGTGTGTGTGTGTGCGTATGTGTGTGTGTGTGTGTGTGTGTGTGTGTGTGTGTGTGTGTGTGTGTGTGTGTGTGTGTGTGTGTGTGTGTGTGTGTGTGTGTGTGTGTGTGTGTGTGTTACGTCATAGATATTGGATATTATAGCACTCTGTTTGCTG
>JABMCL010002610.1:27500-35000 GCA_018857735.1 Alviniconcha marisindica
TTTTTTTAGGATAGTTGGGAAGACGTTGTTAAGAATAGATAAGTTATATATATATATATAGGTGAGAAGCTCAACTATATATTCAGGGTACCATAACTTGAAATGAACTGTGATTTGTGTTTGTATAGAGCCAGGGTAGGTTGCTACCATGTGAAAGCAGTAGCATTAGGCCAGAAATTAGCGTTCTTAAACCATTTTAACCTCGTATCTTTTTTTATTCTAACGTCGGTCAAATCCAAGAATCGGCTGTCGCTTGCTTTGCTTGCTTATATGTTTATTACTGTTTTGCCTCACGATGGTTTTGAACAAACTCAGGTCGGGGATTCCTTTAAATGTCACTCAGAAAATGTATTGCCTGCCATCATAGATACAGCGTGTTATACTCTCGTAACCTTGCGTAAGCTACTTTTGCGTATTATACACCTTAATGCTAGAAGTATTAAAAACAAAATAGATCTTATAGAGGCGGAAGCAAATCAGTTTGATATTATCACTGTATCCGAAACTTGGTTGTCCCAAATAGATATGAATACCTCGATACACCTGACTAATTTCCATCCACCCATTAGACGCGACCGACCGAACGACCCACGTGGTGGTGTTGCCATATATGTAAAAAATAATCTGTTCTGCAAACCGCGTCCGGATTTACAAGTAAATGGTTTGGAAGCAGTATGGGTTGAAACAAAAATAAACCAAGAAAGTCTGTTAGTTGGTTCCTTTTACCGCCCACCCAATTCTAGCGTCAACTACTGGGAGCTGATAAGCGACAGTATCCGGAAGGCCAACAACTGTGTAGTAAAATTTATTATACTAGGCGACTTTAACACTGATGTTTTTTAATAACCCTTCACACACACACACACACACACACACACACACACACACACACACACACACACACACACACACACACACACACTCACACACACACACACACACACACACACACACACACACACACACACACACACACACACAAACACTCACACACACACACACACACACACACATACACACACACACACACACGTACGCACGCACGCACACACACTCGCGCGCTCACACGCACGCACACACACACACACACACACACACACACACACACACACACAGACGCACACACACACACACACACACACACACACACACACACACACACACACACACACACACACACACACACACACGCACGCATGTTAAAAAGTGAGAGTTGAATATGTTAGGAGAAATGGTTGTAGTGGAGCTGGGTTTTTTTTTTGGGTGAGATTTGTTTGTTATTTCATTGATAGCTTTCCATATTGTGGAAGTACTTTTATCCAATTCTATAAATTTATCAAAATAAGACTTCTTAGCTGAGCGCACTAAGCTTTTAACCTTGTTTCTCTGTTTCTTGAAATCTTCAAATCTTTTTTCCTTTTTGAGGCTGTAAACGAACGGCCATTGCTGTAATCACATCCCTAGTAAGCCAAGGTGGTAATTTGGATGCTTTACTCTTTTCTTACGTAGTGGAGCATGAACGTTGATGATTGGCATGATAATATCGTACCAAACTGACAAAGCATCATCAGGATTATCAAACTTATAAACATCACAGAAAGGAGCACAACTTAAATCAAAAAGAAAAGCATCTTTGTTGAATCGTTTAAATGTTCTATACTGTATAGTTGTGTTACCTTTGGGTGGACGTCGTGGTAGCTTTATGGACCATGTACAAAGGACGGGAAAGTGATCACTGACGGCAATGTTAGGTACAGATATACTGTGAACAAGGTTCGGGTTATTGGTGTATATGTGGTCAATAAGAGTATTTGTGGAGCAGGTTACTCGCGTGGGTTGTGTGATTAATTGATTTAGACCAAGGATTGAAAATGTTGATTCCCAGGACAAATGGGGTTTAAGTAGGTCAATATTAAAACCACCCAATAGAAGGACATTATTTTTACTTTTAGAAACTTTGTCTAACATAGTTACAAACTCATCATACCATGCGTACGTTGCAGCTGGGTTTCGATAAACATACCCTACTAGCAAGGACGGTGTTTTAGGATTGCGAATTTCCACCCAAAGGCTTTCAATGCATTGTGACTCCAGGTCAGTACGCCTGGTGGTAATATTTTGTATAGAATTATGAACACAGAGGGCCAGGCCTGTTTCACCTTGCTTTACAATATCGCGTCGGTATATGGTATAATGTGGAATTGCAATCGATTCATCTGATACATAACAATTAAATCGAGTTTCACTCAGACCAAACAAATGAATAAAAGGGCATTGATTACGTAGAAAAGTGGACACATCATGTACTTTGTTAAACAAATGATAGACATTCAGGTGTCCTACACGTAGTCCTGATTTACTTATGTAATTTATTGGAGATATTGATGACATCATAAAATATAAAAGATTATAAACTTTAAACAAAATCAAATAAGGATCAAGAGCTTATCAGTACCACACGTTTTGGCACTAGTCCCAGTTGAATCAGTACAAATAAGCGTCAAAAATCCTTATAAGCAAGAAGAATACACAGGCCCTGGGTCCTGTTGTAACAGTACACAAGTCAATGTCAAAGCTTATAAGGAGTATGCAATGGCTCTAGTTTCAGTTGTGTCTATTTAGAGCCAGTTGTAGTAGAGCACTGAGTAGGTAAGAATTCACGGGACCTCAAAATAAATAATGACGGCAGTGAACAGTCCACAAAATTCACAGCTGTAGAAGACCACCGGGTACTGTATTAACGGTGATAGGCAAGAGATCTTGCGATGACCGGGAATCAACAACAAGTTAATAAATAGTCAATTAAATTCAGTTCTAGCAAAGTATACAAAGTAGTGTATCAGTGTTACGATAATAATATCAAGGCAAAAACCGCAAGATCCAGAGTATCCACCGGCAAGAAAATATTCGCACACACACACGCGTATCTGCACATACACACACATATAGTTTACATCTTTTTTTCCTCTCCATCTTTCTCCTACTGGACCTGGAGAAAGATCCCCTTGTGATATTGCCTCAATGGGATTGGTGGTCTGTGGTCGTTGAACGCTGTCAGCGTGTACGTTCGGGACTGCCATGGGAGGATGGTAAGATGGAAGCACAGTACCTCCAGGGTGTAAGGATAGATGGGTGGCAGGCTGTCGACGAGAGGTGAAAAATGGAGGATGAGGGATAGTAGACGTTTGTCTCTTGTTAAAATTATCTGATCTTTCAGGTTGTTGCTGGTTGGCTGGCTGATCAGAATTATGTCGAATCGCACTATTGGGGTACAGGTGTGGGCCGTAACCGTCAGCTTGGAATATAGTGAACTCAGCTCTAGGATATTTGATGTTGCGAGCAGGTTTTAGCATTCCTTTTCTGCTAGGGTGAAGGAGATCTTCATAAAGGTCTGGGGAGGGCGGAGCGGCATTGCTCTTAGCTACAAACGTACTTGTATTGTCCACAAAAGTTATTTTAAGGGCGTCGCATACTGAGTGAAGGTTTCTGTTTGACGACAAGATGGCTGGATTCATGAGGTGTCTTCCACTAGCTGGAATGATGGATGAGACGATGAGTGATGCAGCTGGAAACGTAGTCTTGATTTTTGTTAATAAGGTTGTCCATTGTTCCGTGTTGGTCTCTCCACCTTTGCAGTCATTTACTCCGATACGCAGCACAAGGCGGGAGATCTAACCAGTGAAGTAAGTCAATGGTCTTCATGCTAGGCACGCATATCTTTTGAACACGAAAGTATTCCCCAGTGTTCATTTTGTTTGGACTGATTTGTTTGATGGTTGAGTCTCCTATGAGAAGATAGTCCGTAGCTTGTAGTATTGTAGTTTGGGCCATTTGTTGTGCAGGAGTTGCGGGTGGTTCATGTCGTACATTATCACGCTCTGAGGTGTGTACAGGAATGGTGTACTGTGGTGGAGAGGCTGGACTCGCACCACAGGTTATGGAGCCAGGGGTACTATTTAACACATCAAATCGGTTCTGCACCGGTATTGCATAGTCGGCAGTGCTGACAGTTGAGGGGCTAGAAGAGACACAGGGAAGCATACAACTACCAGGGTGTTTTGTTGATGGTGTACTTTGTCTCTGGAGTACCGCTGAAAAGGAGGGTGGCGGTGTGGCGATAAGACTGGGGAGTTCTGATGGGTGTGATGTGTGTTCAAGTTGTGGAAGACTGCCTAGTCCATTGGGTAGGTGTGAGGATGTAGGGGTGGATTCATGAAGACTGCTTATTTTAGACTGTAGTAAGGCTATTGTTTTTTTATGTTCACCAACGTCGGATTTCAGTTTTTGATTTTCCTTTTCAACTTGTTGGAGTTTTGTTTTGAGTAGAGAGCATTCATTTTTTAAGGCATCAAATCTGGCTGAGGCATAACGTTTGTTTTCATTTTTGAGTTGTTGTGTGATGTTTGAAAGTTCTGTATTGAGTATTTCCCGAGCATCCTTTAAAATGGAGTCATGAAATGCTACATTGTCCTCAGGCGCTCTTAATTTTCGGGCCACTATTGGTGAGGTGTATGATTTGTTTAATGCCTGCTATCTTTTGTCATACTTTTGTCGCAACAAAAGACGTGTTTTGTCGCTACAAACACGTGCTGTCGCGACAAAAATGATACTTATGGCAGCTCCCGCCAATGATAGAGATGCGGGTGTTGGTGGGAGTCTTACTTTGTTAACGCTGTGTAGAGCTGCCCAGCACGTGGTATCTGGTTGTCTGACTGCACGTATCAACACAGGCTGGTGAGGGAGTCCCCACGCTGGCTGGCCTCAAAGGACAGGTACGACGAGGCCAACGCCGTCTTGCTAGAGGTGGCCAGGGTGAACGGAAAGCCATCGCCACCAAAGATACAGAAGGGAAGCGAAGAAGCGGAAGTGACGAAAGAAAGCCCGCTGCGCATGTTCACCAACAAAACCACTCTGATAAGAACCTTGATCATCTTTCTCAATTGGTATGTTTGCTGCTACATCTGCTTCGCCTTGAGATTTAAACATCTGTCTCTGTCTCCCTCTCTGCCTCTCTGTCTGTCTGTCTGTCTGTCTGTCTGTCTGTCGGTCTGTCTGTCCGTCTGTCTGTCTCTCACACACACACACACACACACACACACACACACACACACACACACACACACACACACACACACACACACACACACACACACACACACATCTGTTTCCTTGCATGAGTATCGAAGTGCAGGTTTACCCTGAACCAGCGTGTTCTAGATTTAGAGTACGATACAGTTACAGCCACAGCGACCATACAATTTTGAAGCTGATATTTTGCTTGTATATGATGCTGTTCATAGGCGCATAAATCTTTTTGTATTAAACACACACACACACAAATGAAAAATGTTTAAGGTTGTCATAAAAATAATGCACTCGTCCGCTGGTACGTGCAGACTGGTTGAAGCATCCCACCACCACCACCACCACCACCACGTTCACTTTCATTATTTTCATCACCACCATCGTTAAATTCATTATCACCATCATATTGTCGTTCCGTTGACAGGGTTGTGGTGATCCTGCACTACGGCCTTAACCGTAACGTGGACGCCCTTTGGCATTATCGACGTCGTCGTCATCATCACCAACACCACCACATGCTCTCTATAATCATCATCATCTCCATCGTCACCACCACCACCACGTTCACCTTCACCATCGTAATCACTGCGTTTCTGTTGACAGGTGTTAAGGTGATCTTCATAGTCATCATCACCATCACCGTCACATTCATCACCATCGTCATCGTCGACGTCGTCATTGCGTTTCTGTTGACAAGATTGTGGTGACCTTCATCATCATCATCATCATCACCATCATTTTCATCATCACCATCGTCGCCGTAGACGTCGTCATTGCGTTTCTGTTGACAGGATTGTGATGACATTTATAATCATCATCAAATTCGTCGTCAATGTGCTTCCGTCGCCAGGATTGTGGTGACCTTCATAATCGTCATCACCACCACCAACACGTTGATCATCATCATCATCGTCGTCGTCGTCGTCGTCGTCGTCGCCAATGTGCTTCCGTCGACAGGATTGTGGCGACCTTCATAGTCATCATCATCATCACCACCATTACGTCCATCACCATCGTCGTCGTCGTCGTCATTGCGTTTCTGTTGACAGGATTGTGGTGACCTTCATGGTCATCATCACACCACCATCACTTTCATCATCGTCATCATCGTCGTCGTCGTCGCCAATGTGCTTCCATCGACAGGGTTATGGTGACCTTCATAATCATCATCCACACCACCATCACGTTCATCATCATCATCAACGTCGTCGTCAATGTGCTTCCGTCGACAGGGTTGTGGTGACCTCCACAGTCATCATCATCACCACCACCATTTTTATCATCATCATCATCGTCGTCGTCGCTAATATACTTCCGTCGACAGGGTTGTGGTGACCTTTATAGTCATCATCACCACCACCACCATCACTTTCCTCCTCATCGTCGTCGTCGTCAATGTGCTTCCGTCGACAGGATTGTGGTGACCTTCATAATCATCATCCCCACCACCATCACTTTCATCATCATCGTCGTCGTCAATGTGCTTCCGTCGACAGGGTTGTGGTGACCTTCATAATCATCATCCCCACCACCATCACTTTCATCATCATCGTCGTCGGCAATGTGCTTCCGTCGACAGGATTGTGGTGACCTTCATAATCATCATCCCCACCACCATCACTTTCATCATCATCGTCGTCGTCAATGTGCTTCCGTCGACAGGATTGTGGTGACCTTCATAATCATCATCCCCACCACCATCACTTTCATCATCATCGTCGTCGTCAATGTGCTTCCGTCGACAGGATTGTGGTGACCTTCATAATCATCATCACCCCCCACCATCACTTTCATCATCATCGTCCCTCGTCAATGTGCTTCCGTCGACAGGATTGTGGTGACCTTCATAATCATCATCCCCACCACCATCACTTTCATCATCATCGTCGTCGGCAATGTGCTTCCGTCGCCAGGGTTGTGGTGACCTTTATAGTCATCATCATCACCACCACAATCACATTCATCCTCTTCCTCGTCGCGTCGTCAATGTGCTTCCGTCCACAGGGTTGTGTTGACCTTCATTATCATCATCCCCACCACCATCACGTTCATCATCATCATCAAACTCGTCGTCAATGTGCTTCCGTCCACAGGGTTGTGTTGACCTTCATTCATCATCATCACCACCCAATCACGTTCATCATTTCCATCATCAACCTCGTCAATGTGCTTCCGTCCACAGGGTTGTGTTGACCTTCATTATCATCATCCCCACCACCATCATTCATCATCCATCAAACTCGTCGTCAATGCTTCCGTCCACAGGGTTGGTTTTCACCATGGTGTACTACGTTGCCATTCATCATCCCCATCAGACTCTCTCAAACTCCGTCACCCACAGGGTTGTGTTGACCTTCATTATCATCATCCCCACCACCATCACGTTCATCATCATCATCAAACTCGTCGTCAATG
>JABMCL010002610.1:45000-52500 GCA_018857735.1 Alviniconcha marisindica
CAAACGTTATCGTTTTAGTCCGTTAAAGTGAAGGTGTTTCATCGAGGAATGAGACATGGTTTCCACCAAGGTGAGATGGCAATTCCACTTATGTGAATATATACGAGTGCATCCGGGTGTGTGTGTGTGTGTGTGTGTGTGTGTGTGTGTGTGTGTGTGTGTGT
Source organism: Alviniconcha marisindica (assembly GCA_018857735.1). Lineage (NCBI taxonomy): Eukaryota > Metazoa > Mollusca > Gastropoda > Provannidae > Alviniconcha > Alviniconcha marisindica. The sequence continues at coordinate 45,165 of JABMCL010002610.1, forward strand.
GTGTGTGTGTGTGTGTGTGTGTGTGTGTGTGTGTGTGTGTGTGTGTGTGTGTGTGTGTGTGGTGTGTGTGTGTGTGTGTGTTGTGTGTGGTGTGTGGTGTGTGTGTGTGGTGTGTGTCGTGTGGTGTTGTGTGCGAGTGTGCGTGCGTGCGTGGTGGTGTTGCGTGTGATTGTGAAATTACGGTGCATGTGTGTGTGTGGTGGTGCGTGTGTGTGTGTGTGTGTGTGTGTGTGTGTGGTGTGTGTGTGTGTGTGTGTGTGTGTGTGTGTGTGTGTGTGTGTGTGTGTGTGTGTGTGTGTGTGTGTGTGTGTGTGTGTGTGTACGTGTGTGCATGTGTGAGTGCGTGCGTCGCACACTCACACACACGACACACATATGCGCACTCACGCTCTCGCGCGCGTATACACAAACTTACATACACAAACAAATTTTAAAAAAATAACACAGACACAAGCACTCGCATACACACACCGGCAATTTAATTTGAATGAAAATTATACCAGTCATTAACTGAGTGTGCGCATGCGTCAAGACGTCTGTTTCTAACGGAGGGTTGGGGATGTGTCAACCTAATGATTTTTATTTAATTTGAGAGTTCTTTACGTTTTGGTTTGACACAGAGAAAGAATTATTCTAGGTAATTTTGCGTTTGCTATAACTAAGTATTAGTGTATGCAGATTGAGAGAAAGGGGCGTATGTCTAAGAGTGTGTATGTACGTGTGGTTCATGATTTAGAATTATTGAGATATGTTCTACATTGTTCGATCGAACGACAGCTTTAATTTCCCACTGGGATTAATGAACACACACACACACACACACACACACACACACACACACACACACACACACACACACACACACACACACACACACACACACACACACACACACACACACACACACACACACACACACACACACACACACACACACACACACACACACACACACACACACACACACACACACACACACACACGCACACACACCACACACACACACACACACACACACACACACACACACACACACACGCACAAACACACACACACAAATCCACCCGTCTGAACCTGTGCTAATTTGTTATTTTCAAAAACCTAAAGATACTTTACCTTACCGAATAAATTTGTTTTACAAAACGTCAACGTTATCATAGCACAGTCTGCATGACCATTCACGGCATGACTATGATACAGTGAACACGTCTTCTATTGCCCCCCCCCCACCCTCCTCATTCCCCACCCCCCCCCCCCCCACTCACTCACCGAAACATTAATACCCTACAGCACAATTTCAGTGGTAACATCTTTTCATGATACATTGAATAACTTCACTTCTTTTTTCTTCTTCTTGTGTTGCTTTGGTTTTGGAAGAGATATAGGAAAATGTACTCACCAAGAAGACGAAGTAAGTAAGTGAGTAAGTGAGTAAGTGAGTAAGCGAGTAAGTAAGTAAGTAAGTAAGTAAGTAAGTAAGTAGGAAGGAAGGAAGGAAGGAAGGAAGGAAGGAAGGAAGCAAGCAAGCAAGCAAGCAAGCAAGCAAGCAAACAAGCAAACAGGCAGGCAGGCAGGCAGGCAGGCAGGCAGGTAGGTAAAGTAGGTAGGTAGGTAGGTAGGTAGGTAGGTAGGTAGGTAGGTAGGTAGGTAGGTAGGTAGGTAGGTAGGTAGGTAGGTAGGTAGGTAAGTAAGTAAGTAAGTAAGTAAGTAAGTAAGTAAGTAAGTAAGTAAGTAAGTAAGTAAGTTGGTGTTTTACGCCCAATAACACGGAAAACGGAAAAAAATCAAAAAATCTTATTGGTGAGTACATTTTCATAGTTTTATTTTTGCAAAAAACAAAACAAGGCAAAACAAACAAACAACCATTACTTTTCATCCACTTATCGAAGCGTACACGTATAAACTCGAACATGGGAACGAACGAGGAGGATATTGCAATGAAGTCAGGTCTGTGTGACAGGAGGACCACTCAGACGTGACGTCAGTGGTGACGTTTGATGACGCTCTGAAGGCGTTGGGGGTGTTTGGCCGCTATCAGAAGCGGGTGTTTCTCCTCATGTGTCTGCTGGCCATGACGTGTGGAGCGCAGACTATCATCACCGTCTTCACCCTGGCCACCCCGCATTTCAGGTCCGCAGCTCTTTGTCTGTCTGTCCGTCTGTAGGTCTGCCTGTCTGTCTGTAGGCCTGCCTGTCTGTCTGTAGGCCTGTCTGTCTGTAGGCCTGCCTGTCTGTCTGTCTGTAGGCTTGCCTGACTGCCTGTCTGTCTGTCTGTCTGTCTGTATGCCTGCCTGTCGGTCTGTCTGTCTGTAGGTCTGCCTGCCTGTCTGCCTGTCCGCCTGTAGGTCTGTCTATCTGTCTGTCTGTAGGCCTGTCTGTCTGTCTGTCTGTCTATCTGCCCGTCTGTAGGCCTGCCTGCCTGTCTGTCCGTCTGTAGGCCTGCCTGTCTGTCTGTCTGCCAGTCGGTAGGCCTGCCTGCCTGCCTATCTGTATGTCTGTATGCCTGTCTGTCTGTCTGTAGGCCTGTCTGTCTGTCTGCCCGTCTGTAGGCCTGCCTGCCTGTCTGTCTGTCTGTCTGTCTGCCCGTCTGTAGGCCTGCCTGTCTGTCTGTCTGCCCGTCTGTAGGCCTGCCTGCCTGTCTGTCCTTCTGTAGGCCTGCCTGTCTGTCTGTAGGCCTGTCTGTCTGTCTGTCTGTCCGTCTGTCTGTCTGTCTGTCTGTCTGCCCGTCTGTAGGCCGGCCTGCCTACCTGCCTATCTGTCTGTCTGTAGGCCTGTCTGTCTGTCTGTAGGCCTGTCTGTCTGCCCGTCTGTAGGCCTGTCTGTCTGTCTGCCTGTCTGCCTGTCTGTAGGCCTGTCAGTCTGTCTGTCTGCCCGTCTGTAGGCCTGACTGCCTGTCTGTCTGTCTGTAGGCCTGTCTGTCTGTCTGTCTGCCCGTCTGTAGGCCTGTCTGTCTGTCTGTAGGCCTGTCTGTCTGTCTGTAGGCCTGTCTGTCTGTCCGTCTGTAGGCCTGACTGCCTGTCTGTCCGTAGGCCTGCCTAACTGTCTGTCTGAACGTCTGTAGGCCTGACGGCCTGTCTGTCTGTCTGTAGGCCTGCGTGTCTGCCCGTCTGTAGGCCTGACTGCCTGTCTGTCTGTCTGTAGGCCTGTCTGTCTGTCTGTAGGCCTGTCTGTCTGTCTGTCTGCCCGTCTGTAGGCCTGACTGCCTGTCTGTCTGTAGGCCTGTCTGTCTGTCTGTAGGCCTGTCTGTCTGCCCGTCTATAGGCCTGACTGCCTGCCTGTTTGTCTGTCTGTCTGTAGGCCTGTCTGTCTGTCTGTCTGTAGGCCTGTCTGTCTGTCTGTAGGCCTGTCTGTCTGTCTGTAGGCCTATCTGTCTGTCTGTCCGTCTGTATGCCTGTCTGTTTGTTTGTAGGCCTGTCTGTTTGTCTCTCCGTCTGCTTGTCTGTGTATAAACATGTATATAAATATATATATATATATGTGTGTGTGTGTGTGTGTGTGTGTGTGTGTGTGTGTGTGTGTGTGTGTGTGTGTGTGTGTGTGTGTGTGTGTGTGTGTGTGTGTGTGTGTGTGTGTGTGTGTGTGTGTGTGTGTGTGTGTGTGTGTGCATACTTCGGTATGTGTGCATGTTCCCAGTAACATGCCTGATCCGATTCAGAAGAACTTTGTTTCCGGCCAGTTATGGCCATCACGGCAAACCGGAAGCCGGAATCCGTCCGGATCCGATTTCCCACATCTGATGTGGTTCCGGATCGGTAGTGCTTTTTTTTTCTGCACAGGAAGTGGCCCGGATCATCACTATTGGATCCGAATCGGGTCCGTGTTTGTACATCTAGTCCGGTTCCGATATCGATCCGTGATCCAGGATGTACTTGGACTGAACGAAGCCAGATCCGACCCTTTCTATTCAGAGATGGACGGCCATCGCCAGATCTGAATCAGGTCCATTTTTGTACACATGGCACTGTTCCGATATCGGTGCATTATCCAGGATCCGCTTGGAATGAACGAAGCCAGATCAGACCCGCTTCCGGAGAAACAGATCGGAAACAAATCTGTCCTTTTTATTCACGCAAGGCCGGATGGACCATTGCTACATCTTGCCCGGTTCCTGTATCGATGTGTTATCCAGGATGTACTTGGACTAAACGAAAGCAGATCCGACCCGCGTCCGGTGGAACGGATCTCGGTCAAAGCTGTATTACCCGCACTGGGTCGGATTGCTTATCGGTGAATTATATTCAGATCCGTTTGTGTACATCTGGCCTGCTTGCTTTGTCCACACACACACACACACACACACACACACACACACACACACACACACACACACACACACACACACACACACACACACACACACACACACACACGCACGCACACATGCACGACACGCACACATTCACACACACACACACACACACACACACACACACACACACACACACACACACACACACACACACACACACACACACACACACTGTAACACAGGCGCACATATACACACACATGCTCTCTTTCACACGCAAACAAACACACGCGCACGCTAACATGCATATTGTCCGACACGAAACCAGTTTTGTTACCTTTATTAGCTGTATTTATTATCAGGTTTGCAGTCGGAGCATTCATGATAATAATAATAGTAATGTACATTTATCATGCTCTCATCAACGCCCTGAGCGCTCACGTGATACATATTAACCTAAATACAATATTCTATACACACGTAGAAGACAGACCTAGCAAAAAATAAAATAAAAATAAATAAAAATATTACATAATACTTTTCAAGTATAATTATTTGTCCAACTCTACTCTGAACTCCACTGTTCAGATGTGCCCTACCTGGATCACCAGATGATACCTTTTCGACGTCAGGAAACAAACACGAGGAACTGCTGAACCTGTCCATTCCCTGGGAACTGGCTTATGACGACACGCCCATGCGCAGTCAGTGTCTAGTCTACCGGAACCGGAACCAGTCGGCACCCCCTGAGGAACTCCTTCCTAACCGCAGCACAACGTCCTGCGACAGATGGGTCTATGATCATTCCACCTTCACCAGCACCTTTACCGAGGAGGTGAGTTGCTTGGTTCTAGGATTTGAACGGTCTGTGTGTCATTGAGTCACCAGCATCTGTACCGAGAAGGTGAGTTGCTTAATCAACACTCAAGGGAGTGAATTAGCGCTCGAAATACGTAACCAAGTACAACAACAAATAGAGGATGCACTTTGGAGGATGTACCCCTGGTGGAGTTTATGTACCTTGTATTTACACGCATGCCAGGTGAGACTTACCGTAGGCGACTCAGTTCTTTGTTGCTGTGCTTGTGTGACGTACTCCGGGTGCCAGTTAACTCCCTTGTGTGTTGATTCTGCATGAGCGCTCAAGGGCCTCGTTCTGTTTCAGATTGGTGAGCTGCCTAGTTCTGGGATTCGAACGTCCCATCAACGGTATAGGGTCACCAGCACCTTTACCTTTGGCACTAAGACCTTTGGCCAATGCTGTCTCACTTACTGCTCTCCAGAGCAATGGAATTCTCTACCTTCTAAAATCCGTCACATGAAACACTCCCATGCCTTCAACTCTGCGTTACAAACTCACCTCTGCACACAGTACCATGACTAATGATTTCAAATTCTGTATTCTTGTCATATTCCTTCTGTGTGCCATTTGTGTGTGGTGTGTGTGTGGTGTGTGTGTGTGTGTGTGTGTGTGTGTGTGTGTGTGTGTGTGTGTGTGTGTGTGGTGTGCGCGCGCGCGCGTGAGTGCGTGTTAACAGTTAAGAGTGTTAAGTGTTCACTGGCTAAGTGTTCACTGTCACAGAGTTCACTGGCTAAGTGTTCACTGTCACAATGTTTACTGGCCGAGTGTTCATCGCATGTTGCAGGCAAACTTGGTCTGTGATAAGAAAGAGTATCGCGCCAACGCCGACATGATCTACATGGTCGGTGTCCTAACAGGGTCCATGATCATGGGCTTTATATCAGACAGGTCAGTGATCATGGGCTTTATATCAGACAGGTCAGTGATCATGGGCTTTATATCAGACAGGTCAGTGATCATGGGACTTATATGAGACAGGTCAGTGATTAAGGCCGTATATCAGGCATGCTAGTGATTAAGGCCGTATATCACCAGACAGGTCAGTGATTAAGGCCTTATATTAGACAGGTCAGTGATTAAAGCCGTATATTATTATTATTGATCGCTTTTATATAGCGCTATTCTCCGCTCTCGAGCAGACTCACTGCGCTCGCATGTGATTCTACATGAGTGAATAGCTTTTTTTATAGCGCGTTTTTGAATATCCACCGAAGTGGTGTACTCTCAGCGTATATCAGACAGTTCAGTGATTCAGGCCTTGTATCAGACAGTTCAGTAATTCAGGCCTTATATCAGACAGTTCAGTGAGTCAAGCCTTATATTAGACAGGTCAGGGATCATGGGCCTTATATCAGGCAGTGCAGTGATCATGGGACTTGCATCACTTATGAGACAGGTCATGCAGTGATCACGGGACTAGTATCAGACATGTCAGATGATGTACAATACAATGCAATGTCAATTCATGATGGTATGATGTGGTTGCTGAAGACGCTGACAATGGCAACAACGTAAATGCTGTTCCCCCCTGACAGATTTGGCCGGAAGAAGGCGCTGATGATGTCGTTGACGCTGCACGTAGGCTGTGGTGTGGCAACCGCATTCTCTCCAACCTACCCTGTTCTCGCCACCCTGCGCTTCTTCATGGGTCTCTCCAACTTGGGCACCTTCCTGACAGCGTACACCCTGGGTGAGATGACGGTTTGTATTTCGGTTACCCCCTCTTTGTCTACCTCCCCCCCCCTCAAACCCCCCACCCCGTCCCACCACCATTCTTTTACCGTTTCCTTGTGTCGGGTACATTTTCACAATGCAATGTTTTTTCGTGGGTCTCTCCAACTTGGGCGCCTTCCTGACAGCGTACACGCAGGGTGAGATGACGTTTCGTATCTCGGTTATCCCCTGTTTGTCTGCCCCTCCACCACCACCCTTCCCACTATCATTGGCTGGAGCTGCCACAAGTATCATTTTTGTCGCGACAAAAGTTCTGTCGCGACAAACACGTGTTCGTCACGACGTCTTTTGTCGCGACAAAATTGTTTGTCGCGACAAATATGTTGTCGCGACAAACACGTGACACACACTCGACAAACACTTTTATCGCGACAAAAGCCGTGTTTTGTCGTGACAAAAATGGTACTTGTTTGTGGCTGCTCCCACCAATGATATCCCACTGCTATTCTCTTACCGTTTCCTCGTGTTGGATGCATATCGTCGGTGTCCGTT
>JABMCL010002610.1:60000-62500 GCA_018857735.1 Alviniconcha marisindica
AAACCTTTATCCTTGTGTAATAAAGTTCAATCAACCAATCTCTCTCTCTCTCTCTCTCTCTCTCTCTCTCTCTTCTCTCTCTCTCTCCTCTCTCTCTCTCTCATACAACCTTTATCCTTGGTAATAAATTCAATCAATCAATCAATCAATCTCTCTGTCTCTCTCTGTCTCTCTCTGTGCTCTCTCTCTCTCTCTCTCTCTCTCTCTCTCTCTCTCTCTCTCTCTCTCTCTCTCTCTCTCTCTCTCTCTCTCCTTTATTGCTGTCATAATGTTTCTCGTTTTTATTTTTATTTTTAATTACTCAGGCTTGTTTTCCTCCCTGTCCTCACACCCTAATCTTCGTCCTTCAACTCTTCCCGTCTCCTGACCTCGTGCTCTTCAGCTTTCGTTTTTGTTCTATTGCTCGATTTGTATTTTTGTTCTATTGCTCGATTTGTATTTTTGTGTGTGTCTTCGTCCTCTGCCGCCTTCTCTTTCTCCTCCTCGTCCTTCTACCCTTCCTCCTGTCTGTGGCGATACTCTGGTCTCCTTCCTTTTTGTGATGATACTCTGTTCTACCTCCTGTCTGTGACGATACTCTGGTCTCCTTCCTTTTTGTGATGATACTCTGTTCTACCTCCCTTTACCTCGGGGCTTCCCTTTCCTTTTTTTTTTTTGTTCTATTGCTTCGATTTGGTCCTTTTTGTTTTGTGTCTTGTCCTCCCCCGCCTTCTCTTTCTCCTTTCCTTTTTTTCTGATACCCTACCTCCTGTCTGTGACGATACTCTGGTCTTTCCCTTTCCCTTTTTTTGATGATACTCTGTTCTACCTCCTGTCTGTGACGATACTCTGGTCTCCTTCCTTTTTGTGATGATACTCTGTTCTACCTCCTGTCTGTGACGATACTCTGGTCTCCTTCCTTTTTGTGATGATACTCTGTTCTACCTCCTGTCTGTGACGATACTCTGGTCTTCCTTCCTTTTTGTGATGATACTCTGTTCTACCTCCTGTCTGTGACGATACTCTGGTCTTCCTTTCTGTGATGATACTCTGGTCTTCCTCCTCCTCTGTTATGATACTCTTGATCTTCTTCCTCCACCTGCACTGGTTCTGTGTTCTTTTTCTACCCTTCTCTGGTCCTCCTGTGGTTTTTCTCCTTTCTGTGATGATACTCTGGTCTTTCTCCTTTTCCTTGTCTTGTCGATCCGTTTACTTTTTCTCTTTTTTGTTTTTGGTTTTTGTTGTTGTTCGTCTTGCTACTGTTTGCCCGTTCGTTTCCCTCTTTTTCATCCTACAGGTTATTCTACTGTTCTTCCTGTTTGGCCTCGTCTTCCTCTTCTTGCTTCCTCTTGACTTCCTCTTCTTCCTTGACCTATGCCTTGACCTTCTCCTCCTCATCACTGACCACCCCTTTCTTCCACTTAACCTCCTGTTCTTCCCTCTTCGCCTCCTCTCATTCGCCCTTGACCTCCTCGTTCGTCCTTGACCTCCCCCGACATCTCTTTTTTCGTCCATGAACTCCTCTTCCTCCGCCTTGACCTGTTCCTTGACCTGCTCTTTCGCATCCTTGACCTTTTGTCCCTACACCATCAACCCCTCTCCTTGATCTCCTGTTCCTCCACCTTGACTTTCATTTTACCACCCTTCACCTCCACCTTGACCTTGACCTTGTTGACATACTCTTTCTCATTCGTGACCTTCTCCTTGACCTACTCTTCCCCCTTGTTGACCTCCTCCTTCTCCCCTTTGAAATTCGCCTTGACCCCCTTGACCTCATTCTCCCCTTGACCTACAATTACTTTTCCCCTCCTCCCAACTGTCTTGATTCAAAGTGGTTGTGGTTGTGTGGGCAAGGTTGTGGTGGCCATAGTTTAATATGGATGCCCATCGGCATTATCGGCGTCGTCGTCGTCATTACCAGTACCACCAAACGTTCTCCATCATCATCATCATCATCATCATCATCATCGTCATCACTGTTAAGTTCACCTTCACCATCATCATCATTGCGCTTCCGTCCACAGGGTTGTGGTGACCATGGTGTACTACGGCTTAAGCCTCAACGTGGGCAACATCGGCGGCAACATCTACCTCAACAACTTCCTGTCCACGGTGGCGGAGCTGCTGGGGTACCTGGTGGCGCTGGCGGGACTAGACAGGCTGGGCAGGAAGGGCATGCACTGCAGCAGTATGATCCTGGGAGGGCTGGCCTGTATCGCCTCCATGTTTCCCGTCATGTTCGCCGGGGACTGTGAGTTGTTGACAGGCTGCAAACAGGTTAAATATATCAGGCTACTATCACTGGCGGGAGCTGCCACAACTTTTGTAGCGACAAATATTTATCGCGACAAACAAACAAACAAAACAAAAAACCCATACACTACCACACTTGAAGAGCGAGAGGGAGAGAAAGAGGATGAGAGTGGGGGGTGCAGGTGGAGAGATGTATCATTGGCGGGAGCTGTCACAAGTATCCAAAGTTTTGTCACGACAAACACGTGTTTGTCGCGACAAAAGTATG
>JABMCL010002610.1:70000-82500 GCA_018857735.1 Alviniconcha marisindica
AATTTTATAAGCTCTAGGACGGTACGTGTCAGGCGCCCAGAGTACCCGATATTGTTATTATTGAACTCTGACTGACACACGCAATTATTTCTCAGCACGTGCTGACGAGACCCGCCTTTCTTTCGACCTTGGACAACTCAAAATGGCTGCTTTCTGTCAGCGAAGTACAAATTGCACGGCTTGAAAGAACAATTTGTGGTGAAAGAAATCCATCTCGTTTCTTAAATGAAGCACGACCAGCCGGTGAGAGCCAGCCGTCCTTTGTTTTAAAACAATCGATTTGCTGAAGCGGTGACAAAGTACTCTACTTTACGAGGACTGTCAGCGTCCTACGAAGTCGCCTTCGCAAAACCAATCACGATGATGACTGTGACAGTTGTCAGCTTTAACTGGCTGCGATAAACACAGCCCCAAAAGAAAACTTATCTCTCGCATCTACCCAATTCTTTTTAAGCGCACACACACACAACACACACGTATGCACGCTCTCCCCACACACACACACATATGCACGCGCGACCACACACACACACACACACACACACACACACACACACACACACACACACACACACACACACACACACACACACACACACACACACGCGCGCGCGCACACACACGCACGCACGCACACACGCACGCATATACACACGTACGCACGCACATACAGCCACACGCACGCACGCACGCACGCGCACACGCACGCACACACACGCACGCACGCACGCACGCACACACAACCACACGCACACGCACGCACGCACACACATCAGACAGACAGACAGACAGACAGACAGACAGACAGACAGACACACACACACACACACACACACACACACACACACACACACACACACACACACACGCACACACACACGCACGCACGCACGCACGCACGCACGCGTTCACTCTCTGTGTCTCTCTGTGTCTCTCTCTGTCTCTCTGGCAAAAAGAGATTTTAAAAAACCCAAATAACACGCACATCCACCCCCCCACCCCCCCACACATACATGCACGGACGCATTCACGAACGCAGGCAGGCATGAACGCACTCACGCACGCGCACACCCTCAGGCATGCACGCACACATACACGCACGCAGGCACGCACGCACTCCCCTCTCTCCCCTCACCTATCCCTCCACCCCCCACACGCACGCACGCACATTCACGCACACACACACGCACACACACACACACACACAGACATACACACACACACACACACACACACACGCACGCACGCACGCACGCACGCACGCGCGCGCACGCACGCACGCACGCACGCACGCACGCACACACCCACGCACGCACGCACGCACACACACACACACACACACACACACAGCTTTCAGTCAGTCCGTAATTAACAGCATTCCTAAAACTCTGCAGAAGAACGATCGAGCTCTTTAACCTTTTCTCTCCTACTAATGTGACGCTGTCCATGTGTGCATGTTTAACCCTGTCAGTGAATTTTCGGTCAGTTACAACGAGTGCACTGCCAATCGTCTTGCTGATCTGGAAAGCACACTTTTTAACTCGTGTATTCAGATTGCTTTCAAGTGGAGTGGTACAAAATAAAATATATCTGAATGCACGAGTTTAAAAATGTGTTTTGTAAATGTGTTTTCTAGATTTGCCTTGACAACAGGAAGGATCCACACAAAATCAGTTTGTGGTACTGAGTTAGGCAGATTTACATTCTCTCTTAGGCACCGGAAGGGTTAAACTGCGCGAGAATGAAGCTAGAATGCCCCTCGTCCTAAAGACGCATGCGCACCTGACTGGGCCACAGACAGCTGTTTAATTGGGAAGCCTCAGTCACAACGGCTGTTTAGAGGGTGGTCAGGGAGTGTCTTGCTGTTGTGGACATTAGAAATGGGTTCCTGCAAGGTGAGAATTCAAACACGTTTTGACTTTGTCTTTGCTTCTGTCCATGCAATACTCTTGTGATCAAGTCTTTGTCTCTGCTTCTGTCCATGCAATACTCTTGTGGTCAAGTCTTTGTCTCTGCTTCTGTCCATGCAATACTCTTGTGGTCAAGTCTTTGTCTCTGCTTCTGTCCATGCAATACTCTTGTGATCAAGTCTTTGTCTCTGCTTCTGTCCATGCAATACTCTTGTGGTCAAGTCTTTGTCTCTGCTTCTGTCCATGCAATACTCTTGTGGTCAAGTCTTTGTCTCTGCTTCTGTCCATGCAATACTCTTGTGATCAAGTCTTTGTCTCTGCTTCTGTCCATGCAATACTCTTGTGGTCAAGTCTTTGTCTCTGCTTCTGTCCATGCAATACTCTTGTGGTCAAGTCTTTGTCTCTGCTTCTGTCCATGCAATACTCTTGTGGTCAAGTCTTTGTCTCTGCTTCTGTCCATGCAATACTCTTGTGGTCAAGTCTTTGTCTCTGCTTCTGTCCATGCAATACTCTTGTGGTCATTTCTTTGTTTTTGCATCTGCTCATGCAATACTCTTGTGGTCACGTCTTTGTTTTTGCATCTGCTCATGCAATACTCTTGTGGTCACGTCTTTGTCTTTGCTTCTATCCATGCAATACTCTTGTGGTCATGTCTTTGTTTTTGCATCTGCTCATGCAATACTCATGTGGTCATTTCTTTGTCTTTAGTGATTATGTCTTTGTCTCTGCTTCTGCCCATGTAATACTCTTGTAGTAATTTGTCTTTCCTTCTGTTCATGCAATACTTCTGTCTATGCAATAAACCTGTGGTCATGTCTTTGTCTTTGCTTCTGTCCATGCCATACTCTTGTGGTCATGTTTCTGCTTCTGTGCATGCAATACTCTTGTGGTCATGACTTTGTGTTTGTTTCTGTGCATGTAATACTCTTGTGGTAATTTGTCTTTCCTTCTGTCCATGCAATAAACTTGTGGTCATGTCTTTGTCTTTGCTTCTGTCCATGCAATAAACTTGTGGTCATGTCTTTGTCTTTGCTTCTGTCCATGCAATACTCTTGTGGTCATGTCTTTGTTTTTTGCTTCTGGCCATATCATATTCCTGTGGTCATGTCTTAGTTTTTTTGTCTTTGTCTTTGCTTCTGCCCATGCGATACTTTTGTGGTCATGTCTTTGCTTCTGTCCATGTAATGCTCTTGTGGTCATGTCTTTGCTTCTGCCCATGTAATGCTCTTGTGGTCATGTCTTTGTTTTTGCTTCTGTCCATGTAATGCTCTTGTGGTCATGTCTTTGTTTTTGCTTCTGTCCATGTAATGCTCTTGTGGTCATGTCTTTGTTTTTGCTTCTGCTCATGCAAAACCTCTGTGGTCATGTCTTTGTCTTTGCTTCTTTCCATGCAATACTCCTGCAGTAATTTGTCTTTGCTTCTGTCCATGCAATACTCCTGTAGTAATTTGTCTTGGCTTCTGTCCATGCAATACTCCTGTAGTAATTTTGTCTTTGCTTCTGTCCATGCAATACTCCTGTAGTAATTTGTCTTGGCTTCTGTCCATGCAATACTCCTGTAGTAATTTGTCTTGGCTTCTGTCCATGCAATACTCCTGTAGTAATTTGGCTTTGCTTCTGTCCATGCAATAAACTTGTGGTCATGTCTTTGTCTTTTGTGATCATGTCTTTGTCTTGGCTTCTGTCCATGCAATAAACTTGTGGTCATGTCTTTGTCTCTGCTTCTGTACATGCAATACTCTTGTGGTCCAGTCGTTCGCGTTTCAAATGTAATATTCAGAAGAAAAAGAAAAGAAAAAAGAATCAGTTAGAAGTTAGTCATTGGAATTTTTCGTCCTGTCGACCGAACATGATTTCTCACGACAAGGGCAGGGAAAATGAAGGGAGAGAGAGAGAGAGAGAGAGAGAGAGAGAGAGAGAGAGAGAGAGAGAGAGAGAGAGAGAGAGAGAGAGAGAGAGAGAGTGCTGTAAACACTCATAAAGTAAAAAACTGATTGCCTGAAAAGTCACAATTTTGTTGAAATAAAGCGCGTGTCTTTTATGTGTAAATTCACCCATCTGCTTTTCCGCCTCAGCTAAATTAGACAGTCATTTTGTGAAGTACATTGTGTAAACTACCGTTGATTAATGCATACACTGATGCAGACATTATCCAACTGATTTTTGTGCTGCGAAATACAAGGGAGCCTTATTTCTTTTATTTTGACGATGTACAATAAAAACCTTCTTTTAGATAGTTCTCATCAAGCGCCATTCTATAACACGAGTTAAACACATTGCGCTGTATATAGAGTGTTATAGAAACGTACAGACACAAACTATCTGATTCCACTAAAATCGTATATATATTTTTAGTACTTCTTTATCCCTTTCTGTGGGTCCCCTTACCTGGGCAAGGCACAGCAGCCGCAAGAGCAGCGCTACCCATTCCTATCAGTGTGTGCAGTATCTCCAGGTGTCCAAACAAAGGTATGGCTGCTAATGTTTGGGAATTTCAACGTGACCACAGATATTGATGCATGCGATTGCACACGGGGGCTGTACGGACACCGTAAGAGAGTCTGCACCGGAAGTTGACTCTGGGAGAAAAATCCCTTGCCAAACCTGGGGCGCGAATCCACGTCAGTATCGTGCTGGCTTTTCAGTCGTACGTTTTACCCACTGAGCTATTCCCGCCCCCTGTTACATGTTTCAAAATCGTAGATTTGTATTGGTACACATTACGGTGCCGTTGTTGTCGTTTTGTTTTTGTTTCGTTTTTTGTTTTTTTGTTTTTTTGGTGTGTGTGTGTGTGTGTGTGTGTGTGTTGTGTGTGTGTGTGTGTGTGTGTGTGTGTGTGTGTGTGTGTGTTTGTTCTTTTAGTAATTCTTTTTTTAATAATGTATTCACGACTTTTTAATAATGTATTCACGAACACTTCAATCATCGATACGTATATCTTTTGGAAGCATTCTTGCAGTAGTGACGTCAGCTTTGTTTGGTAGGCGGACCCATCAGAAGTAACGATAGTGGTGACGTTTGATGACGCCTTCAAGACGTTGGGAGCCTTTGGTCGGTACCAGCGGCGGGTGTTTTTTATGCTGTGTCTGATGGCGACATCGGCTGCTATCCAAGCTATCATCAGTGTCTTCACGATGGCCACCCCAGACTTCAGGTGTGTGTGTGTGTGTGTGTGTGTGTGTGTGTGTGTGTGTGTGTGTGTGTGTGTGTGTGTGTCTGTTTTTGTGTGCGTGTGTGTGTATGTGTGTTCGAGCGCGAGCGCAAGCGTGCGTGTGTATGTGTGTGTGTGTGCGCGCGCGCGCGAGTGCGTGTGTTTATGTGTGTCTGTGCCTGTGCCTGTGCGTATATGTGCGTGCGTGTGTGCGTGCGCGCGCGCGCCCGTGTGTGTGTGTTTATGTTTATGTGTGTGTGTGGTGTGTGTGTGTGTGTGTGTGTGTGTGTGTGTGTGTGTGTGTGTGTGTGTGTGTGTGTGTGTGTGCGTGTGCGGGGGAGAGTGAGGCATAGAGTGAGATAAGCGATGCATAATAAAATAATCAGACTTTGTAGTGTTGCAATATTTGACGTGTATATGTAGCGCATTGAGCACCACACATGGGGTATCACAGATGAATTCGTCGCATTAGAGATGCATTGATTACTATTCACAGTGTTCGACACAATCATTACAGCCTATAGCAAAAGACGCAAGAACAAACTCAGTTTCCGATTTTGATTATGGAATGGCGTGCGAGTATTAGCCGAAAAGGCAAACTCCAAGCAAGCCACACTTTCCAAGCGAACATTGTAGGTAAGTGTTGCTTTCTTTTTAGTCCGAATTATTTGTTCAACTCTGTGCTGGACTTCCTCGAGCAGATGTGCCATACCTGGATCTGCAAACGACACCTTCTCGGAATCCGGAGCCGGTCACGAGGAACTGCTGAACCTGTCCATTCCCTGGGAACTGGCTGATGACGACTCGCCCATGCGCAGTCAGTGTCTAGTCTACCGGAACCGGAACCAGTCGGCGCCTCCTGAGGAACTCCTTCCTAACCGCAGCACAGCGTCCTGCAACAGATGGGTCTATGATCATTCCACCTTCACCAGCACCTTTACCGAGAAGGCGAGTTGCTTGGTTCTGGGATTTGAACGGCCTGTCAACCGCTTAGAGTCACCGGCATCTTACAGAATACAGAATCTTTATTGTCTATGAATAACATAGAAATTTGCTTTACGACTGCATAAAAGATACCAGTAAAATAACACACAGTATAATAATGCATGAACATAAGTACACATAAAACACAGACTACTTTATCTTAGAGTCTGGAGGCCACACACACATCCGAAACAGTCAACCCTACCAGTTACACGCGTCAACACATGATGCACTCACAGGTCAGGCATTTCAAGTTCAACAAATACGAAAAGTACAACCTTTATCGAAGAGGTCGTCTACATTGCTTAGTACAGAAGCATTAAAAAAAAAAATCTTTAGAATTAGAATCACACGCTTATACGTCGTTTGTGCCTGTCTTTACGATGCAGTGTGAGTGTTCACTCGGCGAATGTTCACTTATAAAGCATATTTAATGGTACTGTGTCGATATAACGTACAATTATTGACTTGTTATTTGGTGTGCTATTTTTCATGTTTATCTCTTGTAATGATGTATCATGGTTGTCATATGCTTGTTTCTTGGTGTGTTATTAAATTTAGAAATTTAGAAATTTAGAAAATTTAGAAATTCCCTTAGTCTCCACTGTCACAGCGTTCACTGTCCGAATGACCATTACCTGAGTCTTCACTGTCACAGCGTTCACTGTCCGAATGACCATTACCTGAGTCTTCACTGTCACAGCGTTCACTGTTCGAAAGACCATTACCTGAGTCTTTACTGTCACAGCGTTCACTGTCCGAATGACCATTACCTGAGTCTTCACTGTCACAGCGTTCACTGTCCGAATGACCATTACCTGAGTCTTCACTGTCACAGCGTTCACTGTCCGAAAGACCATTACCTGAGTCTTTACTGTCACAGCGTTCACTGTCCGAATGACCATTACCCGAGTCTTCACTTTCACAGTGATTACTGTCCGAATGATCATTACCCGAGTCTTCACTGGCGCAGTGTTCACTGTGCGAATGATCATTACCCGAGTCTTCACTGGCACATTGTTCACTGTCCGAATGAACTTTACCTGAGTCTTCACTTTCACAGTGATCACTGTCCGAATGATCATTACCCGAGTCTTCACTGGCGCAGTGTTCACTGTCCGACTGATCCTTACCTCAGTCTTCACTACCACATAGTTCACTGTCCGAGTGTTTAATGTCCGAGTGTTTAATGTCCGAGTGTTTAATGTCCGAGTGTTCAGTGTCCGAGTGTTCAGTGTCCGAGTGTTCAGTGTTACCGTGTTCGCTGTGCGTTGCAGGCGGACCTGGTGTGTGGAAAGAGGCAGTACCACGTCAACGCCGACATGATCTACATGTTCGGGATGCTTACTGGCTCTATCATGACGGGCATCATGTCGGACCGGTGGAGTAATCATTCTCATACATTGACTCTTAACTCTGGGTCACTCGTTCACTTTGGCTTTATCATTCTGTCTCTGTCAGTCTTTCTGTGTGTCTGCCCCCCCCCCGTCTCTGTCTGTCTGTCTGTCTGTCTGTCTGTCTGTCTGTCTGTCTGTCTGTCTGTCTGTCTGTCTGTCTGTCTGTCTCTCTGTCTCTCTCTCTCTCTCTCTCTCTCTCTCTCTCCTCTCTCTCCTCTCCTCTCTCTCTCTTCACTTATTCAGTAGTTTAGCAAGGACTAGTTGTTAGACAGGTCTAAATGAACCTAAACTACAATCCTTGGAAAATAAAGTTTTCGAGTTCGAGTTCTCTCTCTCTCTCTCTGAAAACACCTACGCATTCACCCCTTCCAGTCTGGTTTTCGATGTAAACACTCTTGCAGTACCGCATTAGTACGGCTTACACATTCTTGGCGGACAGCGATGAACAGATCTCAGGTGTCTGGCGTGATATTCCTAGACCTGAAAAAGGCCTTTGACCTTGTTGATCACAATATCATGATGTACAAGCTTGGATGCTACCTTCAGAATTCAAGTTCTCTACCGTTTTTCAAATCGTATCCTGAAGGCAGAACGTAAAGTGTTTTCATCCATGGCTCATATTCTTCTGAAGGCTCTGTAAAATTTGGGATACCACAAGGATCTGTCCTAGGGCCTATTCTGTTTAGTATTTTTTATCAATGACCTACCATTGCATGTAACGAATATTTCTGTTGCTTGCGACATGTTAGCAGACGACACAACACTCCACACATCCGGAAAAGATATTATGCAGGTAGAACACACCTTACAGGAAAGCTTAGACCAGGTCTCATGTTGGTGCGACAATAATTCTATGGTCATCAATCCAAAGAAAACCCACTCTATGACAATCGCTACAAGGCAGAAGCATCAGCTGTTACCTTTATCGCTTGATCTGTTACTACATGGAGTGAAAGTTGAACAAGTGGCAGAACACCGACTTTTAGGAATAATTATAGACAACAAACTTCGGTGGGATACACATACTGACACACTGTGCAAAACACTGTCTAAGCGTGTCTTCCTTCTATCTAAACTAAAGTACATTGTTGACACTGATATTTAAAGCTTTTCTTCAATGCCCACGTTAAATCCCACATTGACTACGCATCCGTAGTGTGGGGCGGCTGTAGTGATGCTCTCAAAAAACGATTAAATTCTCGACTGAGAAGATCCGGAAAGCTAATCCTTCCAGATAAAAATCTAACCACTGACCAGAAACTGAATAAGATAGGAATATTGAACCTTCACAAACAACTGGACTACAACAAGGGTGTTTTTATGTATAGGGGACTTACCAACAGTGCGCCAGTGTACATATCTAGCTTGTACAAAGCTCCCCACTCTAGCTCCAGAAACAACTACCTTGAGTTACCAAAGCCAAGAATAGATTTATTCAAAACAAGCATGTCCTTTTCTGGTGCCCTGTTTTGGAATAGTCTTCCAGTGCACCTCAGATCATGTCACTCAGTCAGCTCCTTCAAGAGAAACCTCCGTGAGCACCTTAACACAACCGTATAAGACAGCTTATACCCCCCCCCCCCCCCAACCCCCCTCATTTTACTCTGTAGACCAGTGCTTGATATACAGATGCCGGTATCATCGTTTCTCACATGACTGAAAAGTGATTTACTTTTGCTACCGCGCTCTGTGTGTCTGTGTGTGTGTGTGTGTGTGTGTGTGTGTGTGTGTGTGTGTGTGTGTGTGTGTGTGTGTGTGTGTGTGTGTGTGTGTGTGTGAGTGAATGCAGCATTGCCTACTGTGATTTATGATCTGATCAATCTTTTTTTCTTTTCTTTTTTTCTTCTTCTTCCCCCCCCCCTCCCCCTCCCCCCTCCCTCCACGTATCACTGAACCATGTTATGTTTTCGTGATTTACAAATAATTGCGAGATACGTCAACACCATTTTTGCTATGTATACATCTTATTTATTCATTGTCAATTTGAATGATTTTGCTGTTCCTGTATGTTTATTACTATTAATAGTGGTAGTATTATATTTTATTTGTTTATATATTGTTTATCCTGTTTAAATATTAATCGAGTTTGTAAAACATTTTAATTTAAATTTTTATATAATTATTTTTCCAGTTTTTTGACTTATTCGACAGCTTAGCAAGGACTAGTTGTTAGACAGGTCTAAATGAACCTAAACTACAATCCTTGGAAAATAAAGTTTTCGAGTTCGAGTTCGAGTTCGAGTTCTCTCGCTCTCTCAAAGTATTTTCACTGATTTTGCTGTTCCTGTATGTTTATTACTATTAATAGGGGTAGCGTTATATTTTATTTGTTTGTATATTGTTTATCATGTTTTAAATATTAATCGAGTTGTAAAGTTTTGTTGTTATTTGTTTTTGTTGTTTGTTTTCATATAATTGTTTCTCCATGTTTCACTTATTCAGTAGTTTAGCAAGGACTAGTTGTTAGACAGGTCTAGATGAACCTAAACTACAATCCTTGGAAAGTAAAGTTTTCGAGTTCGAGTTCTCTCTCTCTCTCTCCTCTCTCTCTGGCAACATATGTATATTCAAAGCCTTTCAGATTAGAAATTAGTACTAGTGTTAATAGTTCCTTATATATTTGTGGTTATTGCATGTAACCACCATGCATCGCAAGCGACTTCGTGTATACCTAATGTTGCCTGTGGCCTAATCAATCAAATGTCAGACTTCAGACTTCTCTCTCTCTCTCTCTCTCTTCTCTCTCTCTCTCTCTCTCTCTCTCTCTCCCCGTCTGTACCATTCTGTCTCTGTCTGTCTGTCTGTCTCTCTATTTATCTCTCCCTCCACCCTCCCTCTCTCATTCACCCTCTCTGTCGTGGGTGTCATACGCAGAGGTGGTTGCTACTGTTTGTTCCCCCTGACAGATTTGGCCGGAAGAGGGCGCTGATGCTGTCGTTGACGCTGCACGTGGGCTGTGCTGTGGCTATTGCTTTCTCTCCGTCCTTTTCCGTGTTCGTCACCCTGCGCTTCTTCATGGGTCTGTTCAACTTGGGCATCTACCTGACGGCGTACACTCTGAGTGAGTTTTGTATGTCTGTCACCCCACCTTGTCCACCCCCCTCCTTGTCCACCCCCCTCCTTGTCCACCCCTTTCCATGTCCAACCCCCTCCTTGTCCACCCCCTCCTTGTCCAACACCCCCTCCTTATCCAACACTCCCTGTTTGTCCAACACCCCCTGCTTGTCAAACACCCCCTTCCTTGTCCCCCCCTTGCTTGGCCACACCCTTCCTTGTCCACCCCCTTCTTTGTCCAACACCATCCTTGTCTACCACCCTCTTTGTCCACCCCCTCCTTCTCCACCCCCTCCTTGTCCACCCCCCTCCTTTCCACCCCCCTCCTTGTCCACCCCTCCTTGTCCACCCCCTCCTTGTCCACCCCCTCCTTGTCCACCCCTCCTCCTTGTCCACCCCCTTCCTGTCCACCCCTTCCTTTATCCAACACCCCTCCTTGTCCACCCCTCCTTGTCCACCCCCTTCCTTATCCAACACCCCTCCTTGTCCACCCCCTCCTTGTCCCCCCCTTCCACCCCCTTCCTTATCCAACACCCCTCCTTGTCCACCCCACTCCTTGTTCACTCCCCTCCTTGTCCACCCTCCTTGTCCATCCCTACTCCTCGACCACCCCCCCTCCATCTCCGTTCCCCCCCCCACCCTTGTGTTGGATTGTCTATTCGCAACCTAATGCGTCTTCATCGGAGTAACGTGGGCACCTTCCTGACAGGACTAGAGATGGAGGATGAGGCTGAGGTTGAGGGAAAGGTTCAGTGAGATCGGTCACACCCTTACCTGTCTGTCCTGTCATTATTGCCAAGGCTGGAGATCGTAGTGGAGAGGAGGGTGAGTGGGTGGCAGGGTGGGAGGTGATACCAACTGAGGACGTTGTTGAGGTCGATGACACCGTTGTCTGTCCTTGCTGCCCAGGTCTGGAGATGGTGGGGGACTCCAAGAGGACGTTGGCGGGGTCAGTGTACCAGATGTTTTGGCCGGCGGGCGTATTCATCCTGACGGGTGTAGCCTACCTGTTGAGAGACTGGAGTCACCTGCAGCTCGCTATGGCTTGTCCGACTGTCCTCTTTCTGTCCTATGGCTTGTGAGTCAGCCCTCTTTCTGTCCTATGTCTTGTGAGTCAGCCCTCTTTCTGTCCTATGTCTTGTGAGTCAGCCCTCTTTCTGTCCTTTGGCTTGTGAGTCAGCCCTCTTTCTGTCCTATGGCTTGTGACTCAGCCCTCTTTCTGTCCTATGGCTTGTGAGTCAGCAAGGTCTTGTCGTATGTCTTAATTGTGAGCAGTTGCTGTGTGTTTGTGTGGACTGCCTACAGCAACCTTTCTATATAAGCACTCTCTCCCTGTTTTACGGTCTATGAATGAACGGGAATTTCCTGTATCGTGATCTCTAATGTGTTGACGAGACCGCTTTATGTTGTGTGTTGACGTGACCGCTTTGTGTTGTGTGTTGATGTGACCGCTTTGTGCTGTGTGTTGATGTGACCGCTTTGTGTTGTGTGTTGACTTGAAGGCTTTGTGTTGTGTGTTGACGTGACCGCTTTGTGCTGTGTGTTGACGTGACCGCTTTGTGCTGTGTGTTGACGTGACCGCTTTGTGCTGTGTGTTGACGTGACCGCTTTGTGCTGTGTGTTGATGTGGTGGCTCTATATTTTGTTGACATGATGGCTTTGTGTTGTGTGTTGACGTAACGGCACAGTGTTGTTTAGTGGCGTACTGGCATAGCGGCTAGTGTTTTGTTGACGTAACGGCTTAATGATGCGTTACTCATGTGTTTGCGGGTGTATGTCAGTGGAAGAAGCCGGGACAGGCGACTGGGGAGAGACTGTGAGGGTGAGAATTTTACGTATTTATTTTATATTTATTGTTTTTTTAAATGTATCTTCTTGAGCCTATGTGTCAAAGGAAAATTTTAATTTTTATGCTTTGTATGTTGATGAATAATAAAGATTGATTTGATTTGAGTTGATGTGCGTTGACGTAATGTCATTGTGTTGAATGCTGACGAAACGTCA
>JABMCL010002610.1:95000-100000 GCA_018857735.1 Alviniconcha marisindica
AATTTTTTGGTCTGAGAGAGACAGGGGAGGGAGAGGTTTAAAAAAGTGAAATTCTTGGGTTGTATCATAAAAATTTTTGGGTGGACTTTTACAGATTTACAAGGGGTCGGTTTGGCGAAAAAAGGTCGGGGGACTATAGCAAATATTTTCTTATTAGTTTCAAATGTAGCTGGTCGTTTCCAAACAAAAAGTGTATTGATTTTTTTTCGTTCTCATCTAGTTTTTAAGGGTTTTTTATTTCAAATACTATTAAAAAGGGGGGACAATGTAGTGGGGGGGGGGAAAAATGCTCTGATGTTTCTGCTGTATACCCGGCATGAAAAAAGGGTCTTTTTTAACGGGTGGCGTCTGAATAAGTCATAATTTAAATCGCTAATAGCAAGTCGAAGTCTACAATGCTTAACTTGTTCCTTTCTAGAACCAAAATAACAATATATAGGAACCACAGTGTCATTCGTTTACAAATATTTTTTAGCATGCTAATTAAAGGATTTGTTTGTATAGTTTAAGGTAATGTGTTCCACAGTTGGATAGTTGACGGAGTGAATGAATTTGCATATAGCTCTGTTTTGTGAGGGGGGAATGACTCTTTCATTGGTCGTCGGTGATACGGGTTTGTTGTTGAAACTAGAGGTGGTACTGAGTTGATAGGTATCCGGGGCACTGGTAATTAATCTTTTTTGTAAAACATTAATAGTTTGGACTTTTTTGTCTTTTTTTCGTGGGGGAAAATCCAGATTTTTTTATAAAACCTTTTCGTGGTTTGGGTTCCTCAAAAAACTCCTAAAATAATATTTATAGCTTCCAAATGCGGGTTTTCGAGCATGTTTGAAAGTGTTCCAGAAAATTACCCCAAACAGTGTCGGCGTAGTCAAACTGTGGCAATATAAAAGGATTTGTACATAGTATCCAAGGTTTTTTCTGCTTAACTTGTATTTAAAAGGGAAACGTAAACATGAAATAAGAAGGGTTCTTTTCTAATAATACTGTTTATATGTTTTTCCCATTTGCAGTTATTTTGAAAAATCAGACCTAAGTGTTTGTGACATTCCTTGTCTTCGAGAACAATATTTCCAAATGACAGAGGGTAAACTGGATGGTTGTCTTTCTTAAATGTTAAAAATTTCAGTTTTTTCTTCATTAAAACTAACTTTCCTTTGTTTGGCCCAGCTGTTAATTTTTTCCAAGTCAAAATTTTAAAAATTGCTGCTCTTCTGTGGGGGTCTTTCAATGCAAGTGACCCCTTGTGTCATCCGCAAAAAGTTTTATAAAAATTTTTAATATTTTTGGTTATGTCGTTTATATATATGAGAAATAAAAGGGGGCCCCCCACAGACCCCTGTGGGAAATCCCAAAAGGGACTGTTTTTGTATTCAGAAATTTTTTCCTTTTTTAACAACGGCTTGTTTTCGATTTTGTAAATAGTTTTGAAAACCCTAATGCCAAATTTCCTCTTATACCAACAGCTTCTATTTTTTTTTAAAAATCCCTTGTGCCACACTCGATCGAAGGCTTTTGGGAAAAGTCGAAAAAAAAGGATTGTGTAGTTTTTTTCCTTGGGTCGAATTTATAGGTCATGATATATTGATGTGAGTTGGTTAACTGTTGAGTTTCCTGGGATAAATCCTGACTGGGATGGAGTAATAATATTATTAACCTTTAAATAATTTTAACACACGGGTGTGAACACATCGTTCAAGACCTTGCCTACACAACTTAACAGCGAAATAGGACGATAATTATTACACAGATTTTCGGGTCCTTTTTTATGTAGTGGTGTTACATGAGCAATCTTCCAAATGTTTGGAAAAAATACCTTTATTCAAACAGCGGTTTTAAAAAGGATGGTTAAGGGTTCTGTAATAATGTCAACTGTAGCTATCAGCAATTTTTTATAAAACATATCGGGGGCCCCGTTGCCTTTGATTTGTCTGCTTTTTTTTATTACACTATGTATGTCAGCGTGCGTAAGTATAACATCAGTAATTTCAGAGTCATTGTACTCTACATTTGGAGTATTTTCGTTTGGATTGTCTAAAGTCGATTGTTGAATAAATAATCATTCAATGCGTTGGCCTTGTCTTCGCTGGAAGAATACAAAGTACCATTGAAGAAAAATGGGAGGAATGTCGTCGGATATGCCTTTTTTATTCATAAATTGTTTTACCACTTTCCACCATTCCTTAGTACCGAACTGTTTTGGGTCAGATGCCTTTAAATCAAGTTCATTTAAATATTCCAGTTTTCTGTCTCTAATCTTAGTAGTTACTAAGTTTCTGTAAGTCCGATAAGCTCGCCAGGGCTTTTTGTCTTTATTGGCTTTTGCTTTTTTAAACAAACCCATACCCCTGTTTTATAGCCCAGCGAATGTCTGCATTTATCCAAGCAGCATCTTTAGAGCGAATTGTAACGGTTTTTACAGGCATGCAATTTCAGGCGGTTTTGAAAAATATAGTATTAAAATGTTCAGCAAGCCCTCAATGGATCCATTTTGCATAGCATCGGCCCAATCTATACGAGACAACATGTTGCAGAATTTAATGGCATCTAATTTTTTTCATAATTGTACAATGTTCTTTTGAAACTATAATTAGTATTGGTTTTATTGATCACTGTTGCACATGGCACACAGTGGTCACTACATATTTCCGGCAAAACCTCTATACTATTAATAACTTGTGGCGTCTGGGTTATGATAAGATCAATACATGTACTACTTGTCGGGTTATTCTAGTGTCAGAATTAGTAAGCTGGTGCAACTGGAAAAATGTGGAATATATCAACTAAGTGCTTGCTTGGGAAGTTAAAGTCGGAATTGAAGTCCCCAAAGGCAATCAATTTTAAACAAGTGCTATTTACATTCCAAAAGCTTTGTCTGATCAAATCCCAATAGTCAACTGTGGCACTCGGTTGTCGGTAGAATGAACCTATTAGCATGGTTTCCTTGTTAATTTTGGTTTCAATCCAAATAGCTTCAAGACCGGGTACATGAAGATCGGGTCTGTGCTTACAGACTAAGTGTCGTTTCACGTATATGGCTATTTCCCCCACCACTGTGGTTTAACGGTCGGTCTAGTCTAATCGGTGGATGGAAATTGTAAGTCTGTTTTTTACTTATTTGGGGAATTTTGAAATTAATAAAATTCCTTTTTTAACCTTTTATTTTTTTTTGTTTTTTTTTTTTTTGAAATTATTTTAATTTCATAATTAGGGGTAGGGCCTGGGTTTGATTCGATATCTCCTGAGCGTAAGAGAAGCAACTGTAACAAACCAGATGACAAACTTGATAACTGTAATCTATTTTCTTGCGGTTCCGAATGAAAACCCAAAGAGATGTGGAAAAGCCCTGTGTTTTCAACAACAGTTGTCTGCCAGCAAAAAGGAAAAAGAATAGGGCTATCGTCACTCGATTATGGCTTCTAGTGCAGCATAGAATATCAAATGAGATCACTGATAATTTACTAAAAAATATTTTTTCATGATTATTGACCGCTCTTTGTAAAAACATCCAATCCCGGCTCTATAAATACACAAATCATTCGCCATTTGATGTAACGGTTCCCACGAGAGTGCAAAACAAAAATAAGCCCAGGATGGATGTGTAGTTTTGTGCGGTATACAATAATAACAAGCGACTGTCTTCCAATCCAGTCTCTCTCAAGGCTGTCTCTCTAGAAATAAATACACTGCATGGAATGAGTGAACAACTGCTGGTGAAGTTGACAAAATAGAACAGATCTATGGAAATGTACTCACCAATGCAACGAAACAGCGCTGTACACGAGCGCTTTTGAAAAAAGAAAAGAAAAGAAAAAAAGAAGAAAAAAGAGAGAGAGAAAAAAAAAACAAGAGAGAAAAAAGGAGGATGGACAGGAAGAAACCAATGTAAAAAAATATTAAGAATGAATATATACGTATATTAAAAACGACGTCATCAAAATGACGAAAATTAGGAGGAGCATTGCATGTTCACACAGCTCCTGAGCTCTGAACTGAAAACCTCTTCGCTTCAGTGTTGCTTTACGTCTGCAGGGTCTCTGTTAGGGACTGGAGTCTAGGTCCGCCTAATCTTCCACACACCTTCTGTCTGTCTGTCTGTCTCTTTCTCTCTCTCTCTCCCCCCCCCCTCCTCTCTCTCTCCCGTCCCCCTTCCTCTCTTCTGATGGTATAAATTGTTAAATATGGTGTACCACAAGAGTCAGTCTTGGGACCTTGGGATCTATATTAATAACCTACCTCTACAAACTGCAGAATGCCATATCATGTTCTCGTGAATGACACAACACTTGACACAACAGGAAAGTGCATTCCTGCAGATTTCAGCCTTGTCTTAGTCGTATCTGGTAAAATCCAAGGAGACGGTCGGAAACTCCTGCACCGTTTTAAAAGTTATTTTGGGCCACAGATATCATCACAATCATTAAATGAGGTCCATATCTACCAATTACAGCCGAAATCCGCAACAAAAGGTGAGTTTTTTTCATATATTTTCGTCTTTGATTGTTTCGAGTTGGCGTCACGGATTGCAAATGGCGAACAAAGCCGACGAAGTGCTGCTGGGTAAGCGGCCTCGTTAAACAAGCTACGGCAATTAAAAACCACGGAAAATGTACGGAAAAAATTGCAATCTGAGAACGTTGAGTCGTGAGTACGATTGTCTTGCCAAAATCGGCACTAAGGAAGCGTTCACGTTGTTACTGGGAAACTAGGTAAAACGTCAAAGGGCAACATGAACTGACAATCAAAGACAAAAATATATGAAAAAAACTCACCTTTTGTTGCGGATTTCGGCTGTAATCGGTAGATATGGACCTCATTTAATGATTGTGATGATATTTGTGACCCAAAATAACTTTCAAAACGGTCCAGGAATTTCCGACCGTCTCCTTGGATTTTACCTCGTATCTCAGTGTAGTTCAATGCTAATCATACGTTCATGACGCTCTGCTTCTGATAGTCCCAGTCTTCTGATTCCCCGTACCAGACTTTTCACTGTTGTT
>JABMCL010002610.1:110000-112500 GCA_018857735.1 Alviniconcha marisindica
CTGTGTTTTAGCAAAGGTATTTCTGTGCCTCATTCTACCCAATGTGCCTCATATCACTTCCTGTGTTTCAGCAGAGGTTCTTCTGTGCCTCATTCTACCTCCTGTGTTTCAGCAGAGGTACTTCTGTGCCTCATTCTACCTCCTGTGTTTCAGCAGAGGTTCTTCTGTGCCTCATTCTACCTCCTGTGTTTCAGCAGAGGTACTTCTGTGCCTCATTCTACCTCCCGTGTTTCAGCAAAGGTACTTCTGTGCCTCATTCTACCTCTCGTATTCAGCAAAGGTACTTCTGTACCTCATTCTACCTCCCGTGTTTCAGCAAAGGTACTTGTGTGCCTCATTCTACCCCATGTGGCTCATATCACTTCCTGTGTTTCAGCAAAGGTATTTCTCACACTCCGAGCATCGCTTTCCGGCACCTTCCTCCAAACTCTGCCAGATTTAGTTACGCCACTGAAGGGGCACTCTTTATCTCCGCGCAGCTGTCTACCGACGCGGTCAGCGCCCTCCGAAAGGTTCGGGTACTGATAAGACTGTAGAAGGAACCTAGCGCCCCAGCACGCACGTAAACATGAGACGCATCCACCCCGGGTAAAAGAAAGAGTTCCGTCTCGTTTCAAACGATTGTGGTTTTATTTGTGCTGGTGTAAACCTTGTTGGCAGCTGTAAATGACACGCCTTGTTTTATTTGAGTTGTTTGTAACAAACTTACTACTGTTTGACCACCAACATAAAACTGCTCGTTAGCTGACAGTTTTGAGGAACCTATGGCGTAATTAAATACGGCAGTGGTTGAAGGAAGGATGTCGTAAACCAGTGTTTGGAGTTTGGGTACTTCTGTGCCTCATTCTACCCCATGTGGCTCATATGACTTCCTGTGTTTCAGCAAAGGTACTTCTGTGCCTCATTCTACCCCATGCGACTCTTATGACTTCCTGTGTTTCAGCAAAGGTACTTCTGTGCCTCATTCAACCCCATGCGTTTCAGCAAAGGTACGTCTGTGCCTCATTCTACCTCCTGTGTTTCAGAAAAAGGTACTTCAGTGCCTCATTCTACCCCATGTGGCTCATATCACACCTGTGTTTCAGCAAAGGTACTTCTGTGCCTCATTCCACCCCATGTGGCTGGACCTGCAGGGCGGGAACCTACCAGCGCCCGGCAAGACCTCTGCAGCACAGGCCTGTGGAGGGGGCGACGTCTCGAACTGCTGCAACAACCCCAGACCCGTCACAGTGCGAAATTGTGGCACTTTCTTCATCTACTACCTGCTGGCTACGGAGGATCAGAACTACAACTACTGCATGCAAAACGTCTGAACTGCCTTTGTCATCGCTCTGTTTACGCGACAAATACAGAGACAGAAGAACTTTATTATTCCTAACAGATGCAGCAAATGAACATTTACCTTTTTGGACACTCGAATTCCACAATAAAATGAACAATTAGACAACTCAGCATCCAAATGTGAGAATATACAAACAAAACGGAGTAAGACGAGTACTTCTTTATCTGGCGAGTTATATTATATATTGTGGTGTTACTGTTGTTTTTATTTACACTAGATACTTCTTTATTTTGTGCGTCCAAACTTGATGACCCTCTTCGGGCTTTTCGCGCGGGGTGTTATGTTTAAAGTTATTTCAATTAGTCAACTGTTTCCCGAGGGAATCTTTCATAATTGTGAGGGACAAAGTCACAAGACAGTGTCCTCAGACCACAACTTTTGAAGAGAAAGGAGAGCCGAAGCAGATTCGAACCGAGGTCCCTCTGCTTACCATCCTAACGCCTCACCGCTGGGCCAAACCGGCAGGAACAAGAGCGCCTATGACACAGTATTGTGCCCACCAAGCTTCCAGCCGATGTCTCGTTTATGTTCCCAGATAAGGGGACTATACTCTAAGACTGACGGCTCTTTATTCTGGGAGGAGGGGAAAGCGATATTTTGCACACGGCATTTTACCTTATTTTATATATAATATAATATAAAAATAACATAAAAAAAGCAGCAAAAGAAATGGTTCAGAAATAAGGAAGCTACGGGAGTTTAAAGACAGTGAGTGTACGTTTGGTGCCAGAGCCAGAAAAACGGACGGCGCCAGGAGCTGCTGCATTCCAGAACTGCTGGCGCTGAAAGGGTTAAGTGAGAGCAAGGTCTACTTAAACACTCTTTGCCAACACTTTCAAACGAGCGATTCATGCACGCTGTGGCCGTCTCACTGGTCTTTTCCAGGTTGCTAGGATAACATAAAGCATATAATTATTGCCAGGTCATTTGTTTTTAAGAACAATAACACTGACCGACTATCGTTTCACGGGTCTCATTTTGCTGTTGAATTTTGTTGAAGGATTTTGAAGTTTCCTTGATTTAAGTCTTGTGTCGGATCAATGGAATTAATTCTCTCCCCCCCCCCCCGGTCTTCCACCTATGTAGAAAGTGGTTTAGGTTTCCTTCATGTTTAACCCCGTCACTGCCGTGCATTGATGAACACCATGTGCAGTAAAA